>WEKX01025967.1:6857-90720 GCA_013390025.1 Pitta sordida
TCTCGCAGTGACAGAAATAGCTCGAATGAAGGGAAAGGTCTTACTACTTTTGCTAGGGACAACTGAAACTGAAAGTAATGCAAGACAGGGCTTTCCTGAATGACACAAAACTGGACTTCCTTTTAGTGTTTTCTTTGTGTAGCAGCTGCAAAAGGTAATTATGCCTGACTTGGCCTAGGGTATTTCTTATGATGTTTGAATTGAAGTCCAGAAGTCTCTTGTTTATCATGTATATTTTGTGTTGAATTTAATGAATTTAAAGATCTTGCATTGGTACATCATGCTTGTATTCATATAAATAATTTTAGGTATTACCTGTGTTGCAGATTATTATTGTTTTAAATGGTATTTGGAAAATAATTGTATTTTAGTATTTTTTGGAAAAAGAGAAAAAGTCCTGAAAATATTACTATGTACTAAAAATTTAAGGATTTGTGCTCCTGTAGAGCTGCAGACCAGCAGCTGCCAACTTGCAAATGCTCTTTTCAAAATTAGCTGGTTTGTAGTTTTGTTTAGTGTTTGTATTTTACTAAGACAGTAATTTATTCGAACCATGCAGTTATTTATTTATTTGTTGATACGTAATAAAATTGATAGGGGATGTTTATGGTGTAAAAGTCAGGGATAGTTCAGTTGGAAGCTGGAGTAGCATCACTTCACTGCATTACTGTGTTTTGTGGAATACTGCCTAGATCCTGTCTCAGCAGACTTTCATTTTTCTGATTTTCCCTCGTTCCCTGCCTTGAGGCAAACCTATGTAAATACTGCCTTTACCCATGGAGACCTTTCTCTTTCATTGTTCCATGCACATTGAAGTTGTTTTCAGCTATGCTGTACTACATTAACTCCTGAAGAACAGCTATTCTCCAGGCAGCATTGTTAACCAGCCCTGGTGTAGCTGCTTAAGGTAATTCTGTGACTATCACACACACACAATGATGTGTTGCTTTTAGTGTAGATGCAGTGTGGAGATCTGATTTGAATGGTGCCCTGCCGTGCCACAGGCTCCAAGTGTCCTGGGATTTATTTGGGTCAAACTGGGTAATTCTCAGGCGTAAGACAAAGTGGAGCATTAAATCCAGCCAGCAGTTGGCAAACATGTGATGTGGCCTCTTGGTGGACTGTCACCACTAAACCAGGACCAGTGATGTGTCTGATGGAAGGTGGTAGCACTGAACAGATGAGGACCAGAACATAATAAGGCTGAAGGCTGTGTTCCCAGAAATTTTAGAGTTTGTGCTGCTGCTGCTGCACATGGATCTCTTACAGAATAGCTTTTTCCATGGCACTCATGAGTTTGAACATTCCTGGATCCTGTTTCTAGCTAAGGAACCTTCAAGCACCTTTCCTTGATGCTTCCCTTCTTCTTCCTGTAGCAGCTTATTGCTGCTGCCATGCCACTGCGTTGCCTTTAGCCTGCCGGGCTGAGCCTTCTGGTACAAAATGTGCTCAGTGTTCCCCTCCACCCACCCATCTCCTGGCCCACTGATCCTGTGGAGTGGGAGATACCTGTCAGATGCATCAGTGCAAAAGGTGTTTTCTTTCTAACTGTCTTGCAGCCTCATTTTAGTCAATTTTTCCAAATTGTCGTAATTTTGGACAACTGCAACCTTCTCTGCTTTCATTGTGCAATTTTGTCATTTCTCCATGTGAAAGAGGAAAACACTTCTCTTGCAGGCTGTTTAAAAAAAACAAAACCAACCGTAAAAGACCAAAACCCACACTATAATAGGTCACAAAGCAGTAATTTACTCAGCGGGATGGACTGCTGGCAGTGTTGAATGCTTCCTGGGAGTCGGTAGGCAGGATAATACAGGTGTCAACTTTGGTGTATCAGATCTCTGTAATATGTCAGATGGATCTTATTTCCATACATATTGTATGCAATATGCATAAGCTTTTGGCTTTTGTAAACAGAAAAGTAAAGAGATCTCATTAATTTAGGATATTGTCATTTTTTCTTTCTTCTCATTAAATATTTTGCATATTTTTATTATCTCAAAAAATCAAAAAAACTCTCATTGCCTTTTTTTTTTTCTTCTGATACTAAAAATACAAAGGGGAAAGCACAGCTGTGTGTCCCGTAGGAGTTTTCTGACTTCTTGGAAAGGTAAATCTTGGAATAGAGAAGTGAATTATGCTATAGTACTAAGGGAGCTACATGCACAAGTTTGATGAGTAGTGTTTGGCTCTGGATCTTTGTAGCATTGGTTGCTAAATCTCTGCACAGAACTTAAGAATAGAAACACCTTCCACAAGCATTCTTCCTCAGCTTAGAGGGAAAAAACAAACCCCAAAAAATCCTTGATTATTGTGTTTACAAAACACTCGTGTTTTGTCTGTACACATTGAGGAAGGGGGAAGCAAAAATGAAAATCTTACCATGTCACATCATTGGTGACTGCAGGAGCAGTTGCTCCACTTGCAGAAAACAGCCTTCTGTCATGACTTTCTTGTTGGCAGAAGCTCTAGCTGAGTCACACACTTGGTCAGCAGCTCTCTGTGCTCTTAAAACCAAGCGTCTGTGGGAGGGAAAGAGCAAGCAGAGAGACTGCAAAGACAGCTTGGGGCTGAAACCACTTGCTACAGCCCTGGCACAGATCAACCCTTATGGTGGGAGATGCAGGTGGAGCAGGGTCTCCTGAACAATCTCTCTGCACTGCACATAGCACCAAAGTGCTGCTTGTGGAGTGTCCAGCAGCTTGGACATGGGTCAGGTGCTTGGATATGGGTGACTGTCCAAAGGGGTCCAAGACACCTATATGAGGCTGGGACCCTGACAAATGACCACCCTTGCCAAATAAATGGTTGATCCATCCTCTTCTTAGGCAACAGCTGAAGAGTAAGTAGGACATCTTGTAAGCATCCACAAAGACACTGAACATTCATGTCTAGCTGTCTGAATGCTGCGTGTCCAGATTTCTGCAGACCAGGGGGAACAGTAGTAGTTTAAGTGGTACATAATCCAGTGAGGTAACCACAAGTGGTCCTGCACTTCTAACAGTGTTCCTCCAGGGATCCTCTCCAACTAGGAGAACTTTAAAATAGTACTCCTCTTCTCAAGGTCCTCTTAGTGTTATGTGTTCACAGAATCCTTAAATGTCTTTGGGGCTCCTGGTTTCAGAAACCAGTTTCCTTTTTGACTTTGCCGGGCACGTTCTTCACAGAGTGTGCTGTAAAGGAGTCAGTAGCCCACACTGTCTGCCAGCCTTTGTGCTGGCCCTGTGTTTGCAAGGTTGTAGGTTCAGTGCTCATATGGGCCATTCACTTTACAGTTGGACTTGATGATCTTTGTAGGTCCCTTCCAGCTCAGAACATTCTGTGAATATCCCTCCGTACTTAGGGGACAGTCACATAAATAACATACGTGCTACATTCTTACTTCTGTTTTGCTGAAAGCCTCCAGTTAAACAGGATATATGTTTGGATTGATGCTGTGCAGGTGTTGTTCAAGGTGCCCACAGTACACTGGCAGTGCACATTGTCCAACTGGCACCTCAGCATGACTTATTTTAAATTGTGTCCTGGTATGGCAGATGAGTTCATTAACAGACATGAACCTTGCAAGAATGTTTACAACTCAGCATCACCCTGTGGGCCCAGCACAAAGGGAAGTACTTGAATGATTTGAAGGGAGTTTCTCTTAGCTCCAGCATCTTCATGTGACTGGTGTTACAGATTGCCACAGAGCTGATGAGCAGGATGCATACTGATGAGTTCCATTTGTTTGAGAACAAATAAACCAACAATGATTTTGTTACGGATCTTCTCTCCAGTAACTCTTGTGCATAAAAAGAACGCAATTTACTTTCAGTGCCTGCTTTTTGTGGTATGAAGGAATTCCTCTTTCTCGCTATTGAAAGGATTTGTGGTCGAAGAACATTACTTCTTTTCAATTTCTTCTCTAACAGAGATGTCCAGGAAGATACACTCACAGGTAAAAACTACTCTTCAAAGCAAAACAGATGTTCTATGATGTTCTGCATCAGATGTAGATGTTCTGCATCTATAGATGCAGTAAAGCATCTATATTTCTATGGGGTTGACAGTGAGTAATTTACCCTGACTTCTGTGGGCTGCCAAGGCATCTTTTTAAATTCCTGCCCCTCCTTTCCCTCAGGGAAGCCCTAACTGCTCACTACATTGCTTCTTGTGTACAGCAACAGTCACCAGGTTATAAGTTTATGCCTTCTAATAGTCTTGTCTTGTTCATTGTGTAATGGTGATGTGTGGTTTTAAATTAGACATAACTTTAGCTTCTCCTTTAATGAGATCTTCACTTGTCTTCCCGGAGGGGAAGGCTTTGTTTTCCGAAGAGCAGTGTGCCTTTTACCAGAAGAAATGATTTTCTGCTAATGAGGAATGAAAAGATGAGGTGGTAATGGAGGTGTTGAGGAGTGGTTACAAGGGAGAAGGGAGATATCTGCAAGTCTCAGGCACTGAAGAACGTGCTGATAATGACAGAGCCTGTGACGTGCCCGGCGTGTGTATAAATAGTCACATCGGGTGCGTAGTGTCATTGCGATCATGCTTGCTTTGGAAACAGCTGAATCTAATAGCCTAGTCTCTCTTGGCATAGCTCAAAGGTACCCTCACATGTCTTCAGACATTTGAGACAATGAGACTATTCAATGGCTGTGACAACAATTGGTCTGCTGCCCAGTGATTGATGGTGAGTTGCATTCATTAGGTGTGTCTGGTCACTGATTACAGGTATGATTATTTGGATTTGAATCAACATAGTTGTTGGGAAGACAGGAAGGCAGGTCCCTCGTTTAGATCAGATAAAGCCCCTTTTCTCACCCTCTCTGGGTGGATGAAAGTGGGGGTTCCTGTGAAGATGGCAAAAAAGGCAGCCAAATGCCTGGCTTAAACAGTCCTTCCATCTCTCAGACCATGAAACTGGGTTTGATAAGTAAGGTTGAAGAATCAGAGAAGATTTATAGAGAAAATGTTCTTTTGTGGATTTTACAAAAAAACTGGCTGACATACATAAATTCTTGTGTGGAAACAAGGCCTTCCTAATTTTCTCATCTGCAAGGATCTGCAAGGAAGCTTTCTGACTGCTATTTGATCATCACCACAGGTGGATTTGGAAGGAAGATCTGTTTGACCTGCTGGAGAGGTATGTCTACTTTGATGTGTAGTTGAAGGCTGTATTAGAGTAGGAGTGCAAGATCCTCTCCCACCTGAAGTCTTTTTTTTTTTTTTTTTGGTGAGATTTCCACAGCTGAATCACAGGGATTTAATACAAACCCTGGTAAATTAGTATTAATAGTCCAGGTCAGCTTGCAAAGAAAGCATTTTGATTTTCTCAGGAAAACAACCTAACAAGACTTGCACCAAACCTTGTAACTAATGCAAAATAACTGTAAAGATATTTGAAGTACTGTGAACTACCTTAAAAAAAAATAAAGGCAATCTTAGGCTTCAGTCAGGTGGTGAAAACAATACACTGTACTATAGCATATGTTCATAAGCAGTGATTTTCTTTCAAAAATGATTCTTGCATTTTCTCCAGGATTTCCAGAACCACAGATCTTTTTGTCCAAGGAGTTTTGCACATTAAATTCTTTTTCTTAAAGTGATAGATTTGCTTGGAAAAATAAGGCTTTGGGATTTACAGCATCTGAACAACACTGCTACAAACACTAGCTGACACTGCAGAATTATTTTGACCACCTGAGGATCACTAGAGTTGCTGCTATTCCACTCTTGGTTAATAATTGACTTGTCCTAGACATCTGATACGTAAGTCTGTTGGCAGTGCGGAAAAATCATGGTTGAATTCAGTGTATATGATTACCCTTTGACTGGATTTCTAGCAAAGCTTAATTCTAAGAAGTACTCTGTTCTCCATAAGCTCAGCTAAACTAGATAGTTTTGAAACCTTGGATGGCTTTATTCTCTCTTTAATGTGTATGAAATCCTGAATTTCAGCAGTCAGTTAATACTAGCTAGCTTTTACAGTTTTGAAATCTGTGTTGTCTTTAGGCTCGATGACAACTGTTCTCATTCCTGTCCTCCTACTGGAACAATAACACAGAACCTGTCAAGGACAGTATGAGCCTTATGGAGTGCTTTCTGAGTATGTAAAGCACTTGCCTCTTTATAAAGTGGTGCAGGACTTGAAACTCTCCTTTAAAGTTGAATGTGACCATAGTAATGGTTGTTTGCATCTCTGGTGACAGGAGTGACCTAATTGTATCAGTTCTGCGGAAAAGTTACAGACAGTGATGGAGTAGGCTGGATACCTGCAGTGGGGCTTTCCTCTATGGGCTTCCAGCTGCAGGGAAAATGTGGTAACTGGTACCTGCTGCTCCTGCTTCATCTGGGCCATTGGTTTCATTGAGTTGCCATGGTTGTGGTTTTGTTCTGAGATGCACTTGTAGCCCTAGGCTGAAAAGCCATCATCCCTGTGACATCTCTTGTATTTCTGTAAAAGAGTGGAGCTGGACAGGATCTCTTGGTAGTTGTCAAATCCCACTTGAGATGTAATATTATGGATTACACTGTAGGACCACAGAGTAGCATGTATTTCAAATACATCCGTACATAATGTGTAGATTTCAACTGGTTTAGCTAAAGAGGTAATTATATAAATTGTTACTTGTTCTGTTTTGGGGCTGGATTATGCTTTTTTGGCCTGAAGTAAATGTATTTAATTGAACTTGGAATAAGTCTTATTTAACACAAACCAGTTTCATCTTAGTCCATTGTTTTCCCATAGGCTTGCAGTACAAATCTCTGCATTCTGCTCATTAAGGCAGCACCTGCTCTGTGAGTGGGAAGCCTTTCTCCTGCTGAAGGCAGAAGTCATCCTAATGTCTACCTGAATTCATTGTTGGAAAAATATCACACGGATTTGGGCACTGCTAAAGCAAACTGTGAACTATACTTATCCTGCAGGCATTAAGTTTTCTGTCTTTGCTTCTCTTATCTCATGAACTGTGTGGACACGGTGCATTGACTGCAATATCTCCTATCTTAGCCACTGTTTCGTGCTGCAGTTACGCGGACTATTTAGGATTGATCTATCTCAGGATGTTACTGCCTAGCTATTCATCTTACTTTTGACTGTTTCTGTGCTTGGTCTTTCCCAGCCATCTCCCCAGACAAACATCATGAGACTTCTGATTTTGTGGTTATGGCCAAGACATCGCTTTTTCTTCACTTTCATCTGGGGGACAAGACCAGGTGGCGCGTCACAAGAATAGCTCTTCTAGTAGAATAAAGAAAACCACAGCAGGAAGGAAGCCAAGCTAAAACACGTAGTGCTAAGTAACAACAACTAAAGCAGCAGACAAAAATTGTATCATAAATTAGAAGATTTTGAAATGAGCAAAAATAAGAAATTTCTGTCACGTGAGATTGAAAATGTTCCAGTGGTGAATCAGGAAGGGAAAGGTTGAATGATGACAGCCTCTGCATTTGAGAGACAGAGAAAGAAATGTTGCAATAAGACTGCGTGGTGTTTGCTGAATTTACTCTGCTTACTCAGCAGCAAAGATACAGCTTCCATCAACCCTTCTTTTCCTGTGATAAGTAAAAATGAATTTTTACAGAGAGAGGAAGTAAGACAACTTAATTTGACGTAATGCAATGAAATACTTAGTTCCTGTGAGAAACATGAAATTTTAGGAGAAAGACAGAGACACATTCTCTGAACCCTCCTGTGGAAGAAGTACTGTATTTAATATTTTCCTTAGGAGTTTAATCTGTATTCTGAAACGCTGATACTTAAGTATCTCTTTACAACCCACATTTTGTTGATTCCTAATCCAGTTTGTAAAAGTAAGAGCTGTGTGATACATTGTTTGTAACTGGTATAATGTAAAAAATACCTAGAGGTGGCTTATCTGTCTCTCTTGGTGTCTCTAAAAAGGTGTGTGTATCTTTCATGTGTGCACAATGTGTACATCTTCCCTCATCACTTTTGTAACAGAACTGTCACTTGGAAAGTACAGAGGCACTATGTCAGCAAATGGCTTTGGCCTGGAAATTACTTGCTTCTTTCCCTTTGTTTTCAAAGGTTGTTTCAGTGCTAGTGGTGTGTCCTTTCTGGGTACATATCAGTAAGAAGCCTAGTGCCTGTCCAGTAGTTTCCATGTTAAGTATGGCTGCAGCTGAAAAATGGTTGAATTTGCCAGATTGCTAAAGTTGCTGTTTCTTGTGAAATTCATTTCTCCTAGCTCAAGGTATTTCAAAAGGTCTCTGGAGCAAGCATGTTTCCTGAAACTTTAACTTGAAGATCACCAATGCTTCCCTTTCAAAGACTGCCTTATCTCTTTTTTAGCCTTCTGGAAATACCCTAAAGCAAAACCTGCGATTATTTCTGCCACAAAATCATTTCATGTAGATTAAGCTACTTACTAGGCACCATAATAATTGGAAAGAATAGCAAAGGCACGCTCACACAGCAGACCAGCTTGAGAGGCTGCTTGGAAAACACAGGAGTCAGAGATGCAGGAGAGTGGTACCCAGGTTTTCTGCAGAGGCTGTGGCAAGCTGTGGCAACCCTAAGTAATAGATATAATTACCATTCTCTAGCCATTGTCTAAAAGTCTAGCCTGCCAGTATTAGCCTTATCAGTACTTTCTAATATGAAAAAAACCAAAGTAATAGTAGCTCTGGGATTAAAACTGCAGAACATACATGAAGCCCTTCAGTTGAGGGAGAATATGTCTGCAATTTGAGATAGAAAATGCAAAAAATATCCCAAACCAAAAAAAGCAAACAAACAAAACAAAACAAAGAAAATGAGAAATGCTCTCTCTTACTGTGAAAAGATTTCTTAGTACTTTTTCCTTGTTTATCTTTTAAAACTTTTAGAAGTTTCAGAGTGGCTTGACGGGTGAGTCATGCTGCTGTACAGCAATATAGTATTGGCTTGAAGCTATTCAAAGCAGGATATAATACTCTAATTGGAATTCTGTGATCCACACCTGACGCTGTAATCCATGTGATGTATTTACCTTGGAGGGGAGAGGGAAATTAGCATGTTTGATTAACTCTTATGTTCTCAGTCCACTGAAATGAATGAAAATTTCTTATATAGTGAGTTTGGTTTTGGTTTGGTTTGGCTTTTTTTTTTTTTTAGATGTACCAAATTCGTTTTTTGGTAAGACAGATCCTAATAGCTAGGAAGATTGCAGGACAAGGGAATGGCCGACGGGGGAAAAATGCTCACATAATGGTTAAAGAGAAGCTGTCTTATACCTGGTGGCCATAAAAAAGCATTTAGCAACCAAATGGAGTGAAATCCCATAGGAAAAGTATTTAAGCATCTTGGCAGCGGTGGCTGGAAGTCAGAAATTCAAGTGCAGCCACAAAGGCATGACCTTTTGGCAATGTGTTGCTACATGACATTGTGGTTGGAGGGAAGGTGTGTGAATTCTGTCAGTGGTTGAAAAAGCCCTTGTTCTTTTAAAAACAGTTTAGACAGCGTGCTTGTTTTCTGCTCAGCAACATAGTGATTATGCTGCTACTGTAACACAGTAGTGATGAAACAGGTACCCTGAGCCTGGAAAATGAGATGGATTCACTCAAGGAGTACTTCATTTTGTTGACTTCACTAAGCAGTCTGCACACCCCTGGGCACTGTATGGAGTTTAGATGAAAATGCTGATGTCTTTCATATTCTTTTCACTTCTGATGAGCAGACTCTCGTGGTAATTTGCTGAGGGAGGGTGAGGGGTCATCAGGATAGATGAAAGATCCTCTGTGACCTACACAATCTGGAGTTTCAGTCCTCACCATCTGGTTCATGGACAGTGAGTAACAGAAGGGAACTCATGACTTTGATCAATGCAGCTGGGTTGACCCCAGGTGTTAAAATGGACCAGGTGAAATGCAAGGCATTTGCTTACGCTGAGACAGAGTTACTCTGGATTGACTGAAAGTCTCTGCTTGGGTAACAGCATTTGAATGATATTTTTCTTACTGGCATGAGCCATGGTTCTGTGATAGCCATGTACACAATTGCAATAAATGCTAAGCTGTGTTATGATGTGATCAGTTTGGCATCACAGAATGGTATGCTTTATATAGGTTGCATACCTACATACCTGTATGTGTATATACACATATATATGCACACATATATAGTTTTCATATTTTTTTCTTCAAAACAGGGTTTGAACCACTCAAAATTCTGCCTGTTACTTGTACTCTGAGGTTCCAGTGTGTCATCATCAAAGTCTCTGCTGGACCAGATGGATGTTTCCACTGATACATGCAGCATGTCTCATCTTATGATTTCAGGCAGATTTTTCCATAAATGTTGCTTTCTCCCATCTGTTATCTTTTCATTTGAAACCTATAGTAATATTTCATCCATGATTCTGACTAGCTGTGAGTTTGTACTAGTGGGGATTTAGTTCCTTTATTTCCTACTCGCTTGCAACAGCAGTGGCACAGGCATCTCTTGGGTCCTCTGATCCATGGAGGAGTTGTGGGAGATGCTCTTTCTGCATCAGTGACTTTGCCTGCGAGAGATTGACCATTAAGAATTAGTCCAGAACCTGAGGTTTCTGCAAATACAGTGAAGGCTCCTCAAAAGAATTATCCTATCCCAAATCTGAGTAGTAGTTATGCTTTAGCATGGAATTGAATTCATTATTGTCTTTTTTTGAACTCTCTAGAGCTGGCATCAACTCTTACCTATTCTTTCTGTCCTCCCCCTCCCACCACCACCCCTGCACGTATATCTTCCTTATAAATCCATATGGATAGCTTGCATTTTAGGAACATAGTGTGGCCACGTGTACACGGACTTGTTCTGTGATAGACAACAGCATATATGGACACAGCTGAACTCTATACAGGCTGTAGATTAAAAATTACTGTGAATTTTTGAGTCTTAAGTAAGTGAAATATAAAATGCAGGAAAGTTCTGTAGGTATTTGAAGATTCAATTTTCGTCTCTCTCATTAAAAAAAAAAAAAAAATCCACCTTAGCATAGTGGTGAGTGTTCCCACCTCTGACACGGGAGACTGAGGGTTCGATTCCCACCAGGGAGGCAGTGATGCCGTTTGAGAGTTGGACTCGATGATCCTTGTGGGTCCCTTCCAACTCAGAATATTCTGTGATTCTGTGATTTGGTCACATTGAAGGCCTAGATAAAAGTTTCATTTGATCCTGATGATGGGAACAACCTTGACAGTGCAGCTGAGGACTTTGCTTGTGATAGTACTTTCAATCATCACCAAGGTCTAAAAATAAATCATGCTTCCTGATTAAAGTCTGAAGGTTGTCATTTAGTTATATGATTAGAAATAACCGAAGGTGGGTAGATGGATGAGCTGAAGATCAGCATTTATCCTTGGGGGGAAATGCTGGCCATATGGGGTCCGTGAGCAGTCCCAGTGTGGAGAAAAACATTGCATAGGCCACTGCCCAGCAGTGTGTGATATCATAAAATTTCGGTGCAACTAAACACAGCTACTAGTGAGGCAGCCACGCAGGCTTCATTTGTTCTTGCTGTTCTTACAGCAAGTTGTCATGGTTTTTGTCTGCGCTTCAACTTGAGTTTTCATCTTTCAGTTTGAAAATACAGGGGTGAAGTTACTTCCTCCTTTAAGAGCAGTACATTTACATGATAGGAGGGTATTCCCCTTGTAATATTAAATTATCTGTTTTAATTTAGGTTTTAAAATATAATATAATCTCTAAAATATGAAATAAAATATAATACTTAGTATTATTTTTCTATTACCCTTAAGAAGAGCACTGCAGTTTATCTGTTTTCCCTAAGTAAAGCACTGCAGTGCTTGGATTTGTTCATCCCTTCTTCCTGATTTTTTTATTTTTTTTAGGTGACTGGAAGTATGGCAAGTCATCCTATGTAAACTTTTTGCTTTTTGGGTGGTTGTTGTTCACAGTTGTGGAGCTGTTGGTTACGCAATTAAGAACTGTCAAAAATACGTACTGCAAGGAGCAGTTGATATACTAAGTACATGAAACTAATTAAAAAAGGAAAAAAAAATAGAAGTCTTCAAACTGATAATGGATCAGAAGCAGAACAAAAACATACTCAAACCAATGTGTTTTTTCCAGTCACAGCAGAAAGTGTTTTATCAAAACTACAGATCTACCACTACCCGTTTTTACTTCTTTTTCCCAGCACTTGTTCTTTTCTCTGTCATAGGAATTTTTTTTTTAATGAGTAAAAAGACCAGCAATTTTCTGTTTGTCTTCTGATGGCTGCATCTCTCCATCAGTGCTATTTTGGCTAGTTTGTTTCTCAAGATAAAAAGACAACTTCTTAAGCAGAGCATTGAACTGTTCTCCTTCGCTGACTTCTGTATGTGTTAAAGAAGCCCCAAATATATATCCTGCTACCAGGCAGAATATTGCATTCAGTGTGTTTGCAAGTGTCTGCAGCATGACTGGGCAATCTCACTGAAATCAGTGGAAAAAGGCAGCTTCAGGGAGCTTACATTTCTGCTACTGGGTTTTTTTCTTTCTCCAAATTACTTGATGAAGAACTGGCAACATATTTTTAGAATGCTTTAGGAAGCATTTTTGTGTTGAAATATTAATTTTTTGCCATTAAATATTTAGAATTCTGATGGCTGTTTGGAGTTTAAGCTGTTCTTTCTAACCAGCACATAACTTGGTCCTTAGAAAAACAGATGACAAAATGAAATGTGTTATTTCAGCCTTGTCATTCACTAGCAGTGTCAGGAATGAAGTATTTTGGGCTTGTATAATTTCTTACTTATATCAGTTTAGAGACAGTAGAGAAATACACTACAGAATTTGATGGAATAAAGATATATAACAGGGAAAAAAACTGAATTGCCATTTTGAAAAAAAACTCACAACACATTCAACTGGAGCAGAAAGGAGGGAAAATAACTTCAAACTATGTAGGTTTATAACTATACTCAATGGGAAGGGGTAGCAGACAGAATCTTCTTCTAATAGCCCAAGCTGTGCACAGTGTTTTTCCTCTATACTTTGTACTTGTGACGCTTTATCTTGAGTCCTGTGTCCAGTTCTGGGCCCATCACTTGAAGAAAGACATTGAGTTGCTGGAACAAGTCCAGACAAGGACAACAAAGCTGGTGAAGCGTCTAGAGGGTAAGTCCTATGAGAAGCAGCTCAGGGACCTGGGGTTGTTTAGCGTGGAGAAGAGGAGAATCAGGGAGGACCTTACCGCTCTCTGAAAGGAGAGGAGGCTTTAGCCAGGTCAAGGTTGGCCTCCTTTCCCACGCAGTCAGTGGTAGGAGGATAGGACATAGCCTCAAGCTGTGCCAGAGGAGCTTCCAGTTGAACTTCAGGAAGAATTTCTTCACAGAAGGGGTTGTTAAGCATCAAAACAGACTACCCAAGGTAGGTGATGGAATCACTATCCCGAGAGGTGTTCAAGAAACAGCCATACATGAGACTTTGTGCTATGGTCTAGTTGATAAGGTAGTGATTGATCAAAGGTTAGACTTGATGATCTTGGAAGTCATTTCCAACCTAAATGATTCTCCGATTCTGTGAGAGGTCTGTGATATGGGCCCGTGTTCTCATGTGAGATAAAAGCCATTACTATCCCCAAAAGGGAAGTTCCCAATATACTTTTGTATTAACGCCCGTTAGAACCAATGAGCCAAATTCTTAGCCCTACCTTGCAGAGGTACTTGGCACTGCTAAGCCTGTGCAGCAAGAAGTGTCTGAGTGGTCTTCCATGCCTTCACTCAGAACATACATGCCAGTTAATAAACACATTGAGTAAAAAGAAAAAAAAAAGAAAATAATTTGAGAGTGTGATTTTAATATTCCTCTGTGCTTTTATCAGCACCTTCCTAGCTATAGAAGTGAAATGAAGTCATTACCTCTATGGAGATGTAAAATAGCACCCTTTAGGATGTTTGGAGTCCTTTATATGGACTTTTTAATATGGAAACAGAGTATCCTATTTTGATACAAGTGATCCTCTACAAATATGCCAACAAATTGTTTGCTCCAGAATAATCTCCCGGTCAAAGAAATGTATGTGTGCTTATCTTTGTGCCTTGTTTTATTAAAATGAGTGGAGTTTGGAATTTGAAAGTTAGGTATGTTTTTGTAAGAGTCATTGTGCAGGGGTGGAGTGTTCAACACTCCTAAGCTGGGCTTGACCTAAATATATAGTTGTATAATAACAAGAGGAGCTTCAGGCTCTGTATTACTAAACCTTAACAATAACCATGTCCAAAACCACAACCGTGTGTCTGCCCTAGTCATGTGTGAACATTTTGCAGGTGGCTGAGAACAGCTCTAGGGTTTCCGAAAGAAAACTACGAATTCAAATTTCCGGTGCAAGATGCCTGCCCGGAGGATGTGCAGGAGGATTTTGCTCAACCTCTCCTGCTGGACTGGCATCCATCCCAATCATGTCACCAGTACAGGGAATTGTTCTCCTGGATTGAAGAGGGGATCCTGCTTGGGTTGGTTTGGAAAGAGGAGGTTGACTTTTAACAGCTGAGGAGGCAATACAATGTTTCTGCAGCTGGGGGTCAGTGTAGGTATTAGCTGGAAGTAGCTGGCTGGCATGTGGGAGAGTTGATAGGGAAAGGCAAATTGCAAATAAATTGCAAATCCTTTCCCCGTGGTAGTTGTTTCCAGGCAGGTAGTGTGTATGTAAGCTGGCAAGTAAACAAAGCTGTCCTGGTCATTCCATGTGGGTACCTGTCCTGAGCAAACCATCTGGTTTATTGGACAGCAGAGGTAGTTAAAGATTTATTGGGATTTTCAGTGAAAGAGTAGATTTAAAACATAAGTTAATGACAGACAGGTTCTTCACTTCGGACATAACAACCCCATGCACCGCTATCGGGTGGGGGAGGAGTGGCTTGAGAGTAGTGAAGTGGAGANAGTGACATGGTCTAGCTGGGGGGTGTAGGGCTGGATGGTCGTGTGGGTCTCTCCTGGCTTGGAGTGGCCTGTGAACCTCTGAAGGATCTAGGATTATGTTTACCACTCTGGGATGTGCATTTGGTCTCTGTATGGGCGTTAGATGGTGAGTTGGACTAGATGATCCTTGTGGGTCCCTTCCAACTCATAGTATTCCGTGATTCTGACAGGATGTTTCAATTTGGTCTAATTATACACTTCCCTAGATGGAGGTTTTAAAACCACAGATGCAGTGAAATTTAGCTTGAGTTTTAGCTGGCCTACCACTGCACTACCCAAGCAGTTTGTCTCTCTGTTATTCTCCGTTTCAGGGAAATGATTGAGATTGTTTGATTCTGTTGACTTAAATGTTTTAGAGTCTCTTGACCTCAGGTGCAATCACACAAACTTGTGCTTAGGCACCTGAGAGTGAGGCATGGGCAGCACTGGCTCAGTTGTGTTTGTGCACTGGGAATACAGGCTGCATGGAGCTGTTGGGCGTTGGTGCAAGGTTGAGCACTGAGATGCCTCTTGGAGCAATGAAGGCAAGCACTGACTTCCAGAGATGGACAGGCATCACTGAACTGTCATATGTGGCAAATATATACAGAAGGGGACTAGCCTGGTGCTTTTAAAATGAGATTTTTTTTTTTCTAATTAACGCATTCAGAGATATAGTAAATGCATATGTTTTCTGGTATATATGGCACTAAGCCAGGCTCTTTCCATTGTCTTCTAATAAATAGCAAAAGTGATAATGACCTTTAAATAACTACTAAATGCAAATCTGATGTCTGTTCTGGGTTTTTTTCCAGGTTGATTTTTATTTTACTACAAACTGTTGAAGATGACACCAAAGCATGAAAAACAGGTAAGTAATGTCTAAGCTTTAATAAAAAAGGATTAGAGTTTGGCAGTTTGGGATTGAATGTCATTAAAGTTCATGTGGATCAGGGAAGATTGGTTCTGCTCTTCATCCTTTTAGTTGCCAGGATACAGAATATTCTGGAGTGATGCAGTGCTAGTTTCTTCTGTTAAAGGTTGATGGAAGAGTCAGGTATTCATTCATATTAAATGTCTCTGTGCATAACGAGCTCATACACCAAGGCAAGACAGAAGGACTTGGATGGAGTCTTCATCAGTCTCCAGATATTTTCTACTACATAGTGATTGGGACTGGATCTGAACTGATTACCAGATGCAAGGACCACAAGAATCATACTTGCATGTTCTCTTTTGCTCAGTTCAGTGAACACTGTAAGTTTCAACAAATTACTTTGTCATAGCTTGTAGTCTCTTATGAGCCTTGCTACACAGCATCCATGCATGGTGTGCAGGTGCCAACATCCCAAGTATGAAAAGCTTCTTGTCCTTTGTGGTTGATCCTTTTACTAACAGGCAACCTGATGGGATATGCTGTTTTTCTTGGAAGCTTTGTGGAAAATGACTCTTCAGGGATTATTGACTAATCAGATGTGTAATAGGAGCACAAGGTTATCACCTCATACTGTCCTGAGCACAGAGATTTGAATTAAAATGCAACTAGAATGATTAATGTAAATAATCAACCAATGTGAGAGTATTTTTATTCTTCCTCCTTGTTGTAGATTTCTCCCCCCCTCCCCCCCCCCCCCCCATTAAAAATAGATGCATATTTCCATGTCAGATTTCCTATTTTCCTAGTAGGAAAATATTGAAGAGACTTGTCAGAAACACACAGGTTTTGTGGTCAAATTCTACGGACGCAGTATAGCTTCTGCTTATCCTTGTTTCTGGACAGTCTGCATTTTACAGAAATATATTCAACAAGAGTAATGAGAGAGGAGGGAGGGAAAAAAGAAACAATGAAAAGTGAAAGACTTGTGTTTGCTTCAGCTGCCTTATTTGGTGTATTCTTCCTTTTGAGGCAAATCCAAATGTGAACATTTCGGTTTTCCACACTTGTGTCTATGTGACCTCAGTGCTGCTCTTTTACTCTGCTGTCAGCACACATGTTCTTTGCATAGATCTGTAACCATTATGGACAAGGTGTAAACCAGGTTTGGGTATCACTTTGGCCATTTTGTCATTTATGTGTGTCCCTAACTACTTGGACTGCTCCTAGCCTTGAGGACAGGGTAGCAAAATGCCACTAGTGCCAGGCTTAAACTGGCTGTTTTAGCCAGGAATTAAAAGGCTCATCCAGCCAGAGAAACTGCTCTGCAATTCCTGCTTCTTAAGTAGTTATGACTACTTCTTCAGGGAATTTGAAGATTCTGAATATTTATGAGGATGTTCAGGCCAGTGTTTCTGCTGGGATCTATATCAAAGCTATAGCATTAGCAGCTTGGACAGGAGATGTTTTATGTTTGAATTTAGCAGTTTCCAGGGAGAAGGAATAAATAGAGAGGACACTTCTTTAAGTAGCTTTCTGTTGAGTCCATATTGTTCCCAGTGCAATAGGCCTCCATGCCCAAGCCTGGATACTTTGAAGTGTCAACAGTAAGTTCTGGTTTTGAGAGAATTGTTGCACTGAAGCATTACAGGATACATATCATTCTTGAATGCATGATATACAAACATGTGTTGTGTCCCTCAATTAAAAAAAACACAACAAACCAACACAATTTAGCAAAAAACCCAAAACAAAACTGAAAGCATATGTAGTGTTGCGTAATATCTAGATCTGCAATGTTGGAAAACATTGGCGTCTTAAAAAGGATTGCAGCTGGAAAAAGTAAAAAATCCCTGAAATTTTGCCTCTCTTTGGGCTGAACTTCCTATGTTGCACAGCTGGACCGCAATACAGTTTTGTGGCAAATGATTTAGTAAGTCTTCAAGTGGGCTGTGGGAGGAAGAGGTCAGCATCACCTCCCCCAGGTGGGCAATGAATTACTTGAGTACAGATTTGTGTATTCAGGGTATACTAATTTTTATATCAAGATGGGGAAGGAATGGAGTACATGCAGAGAATAAAGACAGTTACTACCCAAAACTACTGTAGCCAATGCGGGATGGACTGAGCATACAACAGCAATCTCATGCAGGAACCTAATGCAGCCTGTGTGTGAAAATTGGCGTTCACATCCCTTTCTAGGGATGTGAAAGCATGGGTGGATCATCATTTATACTGGGCAGTTAGGTCTGCTTTCATTAAATCAATTCTCTTTTCCCCAGGGGATCTTGTATCCTGGAGAAGACTTAAAGGTCAAAAGAGAAGGAATAGTCTACATATGCAGTGCCAGTATTTCAGGGCAGAAGAACCTGTAACAGGAATTGGAATTAACACTTCCTAGATTCAAGAGGTTTATAGGGGAAGTAACCCCACATCTTGAGAAAGGCTTTTTTTTTTTTTAATTATTTCGAGTTGCTTAATGTCTGTCTTGCTTCATACAGTATTGTCATTCTTTGGCAAACAGGGGAAAAAAAGGAACACACAGCATTCTGCTGAACTCCTGTTTTAAATCAGAGCTGACAATGACCGTGTGTAGGGGCTGCAATTTGCTGAGGTGCTCAGCTGTTCTGCAGATAATTTTTACTTTTGGCTCAGTGCTTTACTGCTTAGATACCTGCCGGCCTCAGTGTCTACAGCAGGTCTCCTTTCTTTAGTAGATGGAGTTTGAAGGGCTTTAACTTCTTCCGTATTGAAACTCAGTGATTAGTTAAATTCAAGTTAAAAGAGTACAGAAGTCTGTGTGTAAATCTTGTAGCCTAGAATGATTTGCAAGGTAAGCCATAGCTAGGCCACAGCATATCTGATAGCAACTTTTAATCATAATGTTCTGATAAAGGTTTCAAAGAAGTATTTTACTTCAAAGACTATTTTGATTCTGTACATAGGAGTGGGTTATAGAAGGTTACTTGGAAATGGAGTAATTTAAGGAACCTGGATGAAAGGAAGGTTCAAGAGGAGCTGACACAGCAGTAGATGAGACAGAGGGGACTGAGGTCAGGTTATAAACAGGCTGCCTGCAATTGTGACTCCTGGGCTGCAGCAGTTGAAGGGAAGAAGACAGCAGTGTCCTGTTTGAAGTTTCCTGGAAGGGACCCACAAGGATCATCGAGTCTGACCTTTAGCCCTACATAGGACCATCCTTGAGAGTCACACCATCAGCCTTGGTGCTATTACCACTTCCCTGGGGAACCTGTTCCAGTACCCATCCACCCTCTGGGTGAAGAACCTCTTTCTAATATGCAACATAAACCTCCCCTGATACAACTTCAGGCCGTTCCCTTGGGTCCTGTCACTGGTCCACACGGAGAAGAGATCAGTGCCTGACCCTCCTCTTCCATACAAGGAAGTTGTAGACTGCAATGAGGTCTCCCCTCAATCTCCTCTTCTCCAGGCTGAACAGACCAAGTGATCTCAGCCACTCCTCTTACAGCTTCCCCTCAAGGCCCTTTACCATCTTCATTATCCTCCTTTGGAGGCTCTCTAATACAGTTTAATTTTTTTTTTTTTTGATTCCTCCTCTTCCACTTGCAGGACTGGTGCATTTAGTGTTCAGCAAAGAAAAGGCAGTATGTTTAGAAGTGGTTGCAGCTCTGGAAAAGAGTTAGACACAGAGAAAGAGGAGTTTGGGGAAGACAAAAACTTGAGAGAACCTAAGACTATGAAAATGAAAAGGTGTTACAGTGGATCTGAAAGTATGCTCTGTATATGTAGGCCAAAAATGATAGACAGTGAGGCAGGTGGAGGAAGGCAACCAGAAAAATGGTGTCCAAGACGTTGTTCATGATCTTCTCAGTGATGGGAATAACTTCCTCATGTGTTCCACTAGTGTTTTTGTAAAAGTAAAGGCATGACCCTCAGCTGGTAAAAATGATTACAGCTCTGTTCATTTGTTCCTCCTGTGTCACGATGGCATGAGGTTAAAAAGGCAGGGGGGGAGTTGGTCCTCTGATGCTCTTCTGTGAGGAAAGAAGAAGCAGGAGAGGTGGCAGGAGCCTTTCAAATGGGCTTGATTTGGCAAGTACACATGATACTCACCAAGCAGATATGCAGTGCGAAGAAAGATAATGTACAGGTACTCCCAAAAATGCCAGACAGTGGAAAGATGTAGGAAAATTTATTTCCAAGGCAAGAATGTTAAACCTAGCAGTGTTAAAAAAGACATTGGGCCTGGGGAAAGACATGCCCACTGTTCTGCTATGACTAGGAGCTGGGATCACTGACATAAGACTGTGGGCTGTGTCTGGCCATCAGGCCAAAGCCTGAAGCAGTACCACCAGGAAACAGAGTGGGAAATTACTTAATCCAGACCTTGAACATCTCCCTGCCATGTACAATGTGCAATGTACATGTGCAGAGTGCAATGGCTGTTCAGGAAAAAATGTATCTTTTCTTTACAAGGTTGTCATTGTTCCACTGTTGGTCCATGGAAGGTTGCTATTGGTGATATGTTGAAGTGTGTGGCAGGGGTAGAAGACTTGGCTGTAGAGAGAAGCTTTTATTTTTGATGTCTGTGATTTGACCATGGGAAGACACATTTTGAGAGTTTTCTAGTTCAAGATTTCTTGATTTATGCAAATACATATACACTAGAAAAAGCATGTTATTTACCAGAGACACTGTGATTCCTCCCACAGTCAATTCTTGTACCTGGAGATCTTGTGCAGTGCCTTTCTCTCAGAGGGAATATATTTACAGCTTGAAGTCATGTGCCTTTCTTTAACCAAGTCTTTGCTAAGTGGTTGGCTTAGGTTTTTCAGTGAATAATTTATTCAAGTAACTGAAGTAGGGCAACCTACTTCTTTCCTCTGGAAGTAGCAGATACTTAAGCACACTTTTGACCTTTGTATTTTAAAGGAATCTTTTCTATCTTAGTATGAATATACAGATTTAGTAGGCTTTTTGATTTTTGTTTTCTGTTTTTTCTAAAACACAGGTTTTTGTCATTAGCTGAGAATACTTGGAAGCATTTAATTCTTCAGTCTCTTCCAATTCCCATTAGTCATGCCTAGTTACTGCCTCTTTTAGAATCCCTCTGAATTATTATAAAATATAGAAATTATATTAGATAGACTAGACCTAGATATCAAAACTTCTACAACAAATAAACTATATCATAGTTCCCAGAAAATGGGAACTTATGCTTTGCCGTTGTGCTGTGTTGCTTCCTTGGACGTGTTGGAATGGAAGTGCCCAGGTGCTGCATCTTTGGTTTCACGCTTTGCAAATGTTGATTACAAGCGTGGGAAAAGCCTAAAATATGTGCCTTGTTCTCTTTTGCATGTGTGACTTTGAATGTTAGCTTTTTAGTTTATAGCTACTGAGATCACATCTCCCATGCATGAAACACATATGACTTTTCACGGTATTGCTTAATCTGAAATCCTCCTTTTCAAATAGCTGTTTGGCAGGGACTTTCCCAGACATGTGGTGTAGCTCAGATGATTCATTGCTTTCTGCTTCTCCATTTATAGGGTTTCAAAATTCAATAAAACTGCAGTTTGGCTTTTAATCTGAGCACAGTAGTTTGTGGAACAGGGGAACAATCAAGAGAGTCTTTAAGGCTGCCTTTGTCCTCTGAAATTAATTGCTTGATTTTTATTATGCTCTTGCAGGAATTTGTAACTGTCTTGGTGCGAGACCCCAGGACACAGAAAGAAGACTCATGGCATTCTTACGTAGACTATGAGATATTTATTCATGTAAGTATGTATAGAAGTATCACTACAGATTCTTTACGTTCTTATTGCTGTTCCTGTCCAAGCCAGGATTGTCTTTGGAATATTAGTGGAGTTTTCTGTACACTACTTCTGCAAGACTGGAGGCTATTATTCTCCTTTTAACAACTGAGATGCAGTGAAACAGGTAAGGTGGGTTGGCCAATAGCCACGTAGTAGGTCTGGTGGAGTTGGGAGCTGAAGCTGTTGTGTTGACATGTGCAGTCCACGATGTCTTGCAACAGCGACAGTTCTTAGCTTTAATTTTCAGCCAGTGGATTGTCACAGTCAGTGATATCTTACCATTACAGAACAATGTTGATGTTCAGGTATTTGTGGGAAAACAACTTCCTTTTAGAGTAATTATTTAGTTATTTGTGCTTTAAATTTTCCTCAGTTCTTTTTGCCAAGTTACTCAGTTGCTGCAAGGTGGGTGTTTTTCTGCGTACCTTGTCATTCATACTATGCTAGCTTAGTTGTGCTTGGAGGTGTCAAATAACTGCATATAGATTGGACCTTTAGTACAGCGGTAAGTGTCCCCACCTGGCGTGTGGGAGACCTGGGTTCGATTCCCGCCAGGGAGACAGTGTTAAGAGTTGGACTCGATGATCCTTGTGGGTCCCTTCCAACTCAGAATATTCTGTGATTCTGTGATTTGGATTTATGATTTTAGTCACCATACATTAATGTGAGTGCACCTAGAATTATGGTACTTGTGTGCCTTAAATCTGTTCTATACCTAATTTTATTTTCTTATTTGTTCTTTGGTAGATGACATATGGAAAGCATTATCATAATTTACCAAATTTAGATCTAGGGACTTCAACTGCAATGTAAAATAATTTTTTTGTGCATTATATCTGCTATCAGCTAAAGAATTTCAGAGCATCAAGTTACATGGTTAATGCTTGACACAAGACCAAAAGCATTTCCTTCTTGTGTGGAACAGTTAAACATTCAGTGTAATGAGAGAAAGCGGTCAAATGATGACTTGTTAAATGTCTGTGTGACAAGTGGCTACTGTGTGGCAATCAGACCTGTGAAACTTACATTTTGCAATGTGCTTCAAGTGCCGGTTCCACAGCAGTTATATGTATTTCTGACTTCTGCTAATAGAAATTCGGTGGATTTAGCAGAGGGGGTGGTGCATTACTGTTTCACAGGCATCGGTGTCTCGGAGTAGAAGCATATTACTGGCTTTCTCAGCAGTTGCTAAGAAATTGCTGACTTGTGGGGGGGTTGTCATTTAGACCCAGTATGTCATGATTCAAACCCAGCCCGCAACTAAGCACCACATAGGATGGAGGGAAGAGAATTGGAAGGGTAAAAGTGAGAAGAACAGTTTAATACTTTAATAATAACAATAATAATGATGATGATGAAAATAATAAAGAAAGATAAATCAAACTGATGAAAGACATGATGCAAATCAAAGTGTTTGGTCACTACCAAACAACCAATGCCCAGCCAGTCCCTGAGCAGTGGCCCCCAGCCAACCTCCACCCTGGTTTATTGCTGAACATGACACCATATGACATGGAATATCCCTTTGGTCAGCTGGGGTCAGCTGTCCCAGCTGTGTCCCCTCCCAACCTCTGCACTGCTGGCCTGCTCGAGGTGGGGTGAGGTAAGGAACAGAAAATATGTTTGCTCTGTGCAAGCATTGCTCAGCAATAACAAAAACATCCCTGTGTTACTATCAACACTGTTTTCAACACAGATCCGTAACATAGCTCCATACAAACTACTGTGAAGAAAATTAACTTTCCAGCATCTGTGATGCTGTTAAACATCAGCTCAGCTTCCAGCCACCACCATGGCAGACCTTTTGGAGACCAAGTCCCTAGGTTAGTCCTACCGTCCAGACTTCTCAGTGGATTCAAAGTATTGTGTCTGCCAGGCTCTAAGCCAACTGAGTTCCTCTTCTGCCCAGATCCTAGAGTATTTGGCTTCTTAAACTGTGAGGCATCCTGGATATTCCTCTATTCCAGAAGGCTATCATCTTTCTGCACTCTTCAGTCTGCATCTTGTGGCTCTCTGGAGTTGTGGGTTGGACTGCAGGCAGTTTCCTGATGGAGTCTGTCTGGTTGGTGAGATTTCATCTAAATGTGTGCTCCATGGGAAAATTTGGCAAAAATATTTAATTTACACAAATTGTTTCTCTTTTGATGAATTGGCATTTTTGTAGTGAAGTAATAGTGTTCAGTGGGAAAATTTCCAAATGCTGCTACTTGCAGAGAGCAGTCATGTTAGTTTCTTTAGTTTAAATGAGACTACGCACTGGAAGACCTCTATGTAGCTGTTTGCAGGATTATAACTGAAATAGGTAATGATGATCTTTTTCCTCTGCAAAGATTGACACTATCTGCTGCAACTTTTTTTCTGAGGGTTTTTTCCCCCTGTTTTTCCTACTGTAAGTTGTACTGTAATCCAAATCTCTTGCTTTTAAAAAGGAAGCAGTGAAAAATATTTCCCTGAGAAGCAGTAGAAACTGTCACCAGTCCTGCCTGAGGTAAAGCAAAGTCCTTAACATAAACTGAATTAATGTCAAGCTTTGCATTGGTGTCTCGGGCATTAGTAAAGCATCTCAGATGTGTTTTTAATACCATGCCTGCACTTTAGCTTAAGCTGATTTACAAAGTAAAATGTTTTTTATTTCCCAACAGACAAACAGCATGTGCTTTACAAGGAAAACATCCTGTGTCAGACGGCGCTTTCGAGAATTTGTTTGGCTTCGGCAGAGGCTTCAGAGCAATGCGGTGCTTATGTGAGCAACTTTATATGTGGCTATTTAATAATCTGTCAGTCATGGAAAGAAGGATTGTTTCATCCTAATTCTCAGAACTAAAGAGATCAGATCTGAAGAATGTCTTGTGTGTCTGACTAGGACAAGTTTGTTCTGTAGGAGACATTTTATGTGCTTTAAACCCAGAAGAATGTGGTTTGTACTGATAGCCTTTGCTTGGTGAGGCCCCCTCTAATTTGTAAGACATTTGATTTGTGTAGCAGAAATAGCAATCTAGCGTAGGTGTCTGTACCTCCCCTCTATGCTTCTCAGATGTGCTTAGGTTTTGCAAGCAACATGAGAGGCCCAGCCAGACATGCATGCAGGCTTAAAAAATGCACCAGAAAAATCAGATTAATTTATTTTCCCTTTTGCAATGTGTGAAAAGCCCTCCAGTTTCTCAGCCTTGTGTTACCAAATTGATTGGAAGAGCTTCTGGAACATNAAACATTCAGTGTAATGAGAGAAAGCGGTCAAATGATGACTTGTTAAATGTCTGTGTGACAAGTGGCTACTGTGTGGCAATCAGACCTGTGAAACTTACATTTTGCAATGTGCTTCAAGTGCCGGTTCCACAGCAGTTATATGTATTTCTGACTTCTGCTAATAGAAATTCGGTGGATTTAGCAGAGGGGGTGGTGCATTACTGTTTCACAGGCATTGGTGTCTCGGAGTAGAAGCATATTACTGGCTTTCTCAGCAGTTGCTAAGAAATTGCTGACTTGTGGGGGGGTTGTCATTTAGACCCAGTATGTCATGATTCAAACCCAGCCCGCAACTAAGCACCACATAGGATGGAGGGAAGAGAATTGGAAGGGTAAAAGTGAGAAGAACAGTTTAATACTTTAATAATAACAATAATAATGATGATGATGAAAATAATAAAGAAAGATAAATCAAACTGATGAAAGACATGATGCAAATCAAAGTATTTGGTCACTACCAAACAACCAATGCCCAGCCAGTCCCTGAGCAGTGGCCCCCAGCCAACCTCCACCCTGGTTTATTGCTGAACATGACACCATATGACATGGAATATCCCTTTGGTCAGCTGGGGTCAGCTGTCCCAGCTGTGTCCCCTCCCAACCTCTGCACTGCTGGCCTGCTCGAGGTGGGGTGAGGTAAGGAACAGAAAATATGTTTGCTCTGTGCAAGCATTGCTCAGCAATAACAAAAACATCCCTGTGTTACTATCAACACTGTTTTCAACACAGATCCGTAACATAGCTCCATACAAACTACTGTGAAGAAAATTAACTTTCCAGCATCTGTGATGCTGTTAAACATCAGCTCAGCTTCCAGCCACCACCATGGCAGACCTTTTGGAGACCAAGTCCCTAGGTTAGTCCTACCGTCCAGACTTCTCAGTGGATTCAAAGTATTGTGTCTGCCAGGCTCTAAGCCAACTGAGTTCCTCTTCTGCCCAGATCCTAGAGTATTTGGCTTCTTAAACTGTGAGGCATCCTGGATATTCCTCTATTCCAGAAGGCTATCATCTTTCTGCACTCTTCAGTCTGCATCTTGTGGCTCTCTGGAGTTGTGGGTTGGACTGCAGGCAGTTTCCTGATGGAGTCTGTCTGGTTGGTGAGATTTCATCTAAATGTGTGCTCCATGGGAAAATTTGGCAAAAATATTTAATTTACACAAATTGTTTCTCTTTTGATGAATTGGCATTTTTGTAGTGAAGTAATAGTGTTCTGTGGGAAAATTTCCAAATGCTGCTACTTGCAGAGAGCAGTCATGTTAGTTTCTTTAGTTTAAGTGAGACTACGCACTGGAAGACCTCTATGTAGCTGTTTGAAGGATTATAACTGAAATAGGTAATGATGATCTTTTTCCTCTGCAAAGATTGACACTATCTGCTGCAACTTTTTTTCTGAGGGTTTTTTCCCCCTGTTTTTCCTACTGTAAGTTGTACTGTAATCCAAATCTCTTGCTTTTAAAAAGGAAGCAGTGAAAAATATTTCCCTGAGAAGCAGTAGAAACTGTCACCAGTCCTGCCTGAGGTAAAGCAAAGTCCTTAACATAAACTGAATTAATGTCAAGCTTTGCATTGGTGTCTCGGGCATTAGTAAAGCATCTCAGATGTGTTTTTAATACCATGCCTGCACTTTAGCTTAAGCTGATTTACAAAGTAAAATGTTTTTTATTTCCCAACAGACAAACAGCATGTGCTTTACAAGGAAAACATCCTGTGTCAGACGGCGCTTTCGAGAATTTGTTTGGCTTCGGCAGAGGCTTCAGAGCAATGCGGTGCTTATGTGAGCAACTTTATATGTGGCTATTTAATAATCTGTCAGTCATGGAAAGAAGGATTGTTTCATCCTAATTCTCAGAACTAAAGAGATCAGATCTGAAGAATGTCTTGTGTGTCTGACTAGGACAAGTTTGTTCTGTAGGAGACATTTTATGTGCTTTAAACCCAGAAGAATGTGGTTTGTACTGATAGCCTTTGCTTGGTGAGGCCCCCTCTAATTTGTAAGATATTTGATTTGTGTAGCAGAAATAGCAATCTAGCGTAGGTGTCTGTACCTCCCCTCTATGCTTCTCAGATGTGCTTAGGTTTTGCAAGCAACATGAGAGGCCCAGCCAGACATGCATGCAGGCTTAAAAAATGCACCAGAAAAATCAGATTAATTTATTTTCCCTTTTGCAATGTGTGAAAAGCCCTCCAGTTTCTCAGCCTTGTGTTACCAAATTGATTGGAAGAGCTTCTGGAACATGACCCCTGATTTTGACATTTGCTTATTGCATTTTTCTCTGCTGCTTCACATTTGGTTTTAACTGCATATATTCTTCCTGTTTATAAAGGCAGCTACCTGAACTGCCATCTAAAACTCCCTTTTTCAATATGAACAATCCTCATCACGTGGACCATCGCCGTCAAGGTCTGCAAGAATTCCTGGAAAAGTAAGTACATACAGCCTGTCCTAGAGGTGTTGGAATTTTTATGAGGTCGTCAATTTCTGGTTTAAAATAGCTCATCTCTGGTACTTGAGAGCCACCGTGTGGACACTTGTACATGCTACACATCTGGTTATATTTTTTATTTGCGCTGTCATATTTCATACATATGACTTCAGCTCTATTGGTTATAGGAAAATGGGGGTTTTTCCATTGCTTTCATTGCCTTGGTTATAAATAGTAGTTCTGGATTTAAATCCTTTTGCAATTGCCTACTAAGGTTGAGAGATCTTTCACTCTGTTGTCTGTTTCTAGCTTTCAATAATGAGTTAGATATTTTCATACAAAGAAGCAGACTTACCTCCCTCTATGTTAATGGAAAATCAGTGTCTTTGGTGGGCTAAACCCCTAGGAAACCCCTAGCCTAGGAAAATCCTCAAGGGAGATTTCCTAACCCAGAGCTTTCCTATAATGCAAATTACTTTGTTTACCAGTCCCACTAACATAAGCAATCTCTAGCAACTGTCACCATTTTCAGTATAGCTGCAATATGCATAAAATCATTCATCAGGCTTAGGTGGAGTTAATGGAGTTAACCTGTGTTACAAGGGAGTACTGTGAGTTTCAGTGCTGCATCCTTCAGTCCCACTGCTGTAAGCATGTGCCAGAGAGCCTGTTGGTGTCATTTTCTGCTTTTTCTCTGCCATTCTTATAGTGTGCTGGCACTGCTGGTGTGAGAAGAGGCTGCTCACAGCTGCTGGGGTAGGAACTGTGCATATATCTGCAGGCTGTCTAGATGCTGCTCGGGGTGAGGGCATGGCAAAACACTGCAAGCAGAGATTATTCATCTTTTCAGTCAGTGTATTATAAGTCTCCCTAACAGACAAAAAAATCATTGGTCCCGAGGTATATTGGTTAAGCTTAACAGCTGAAGGCAGGGAGAGCTAACTGCGCAGGAATAATATTCTGCATACAGTTATATAGAATCTGCGGCCAAAAGGTCAGCCCATAAATATTGGTGGAAGGCATGTGAGACAGGGAAGGGAAAGCAAAAAAGGATCACATGATTTTTTCTGCACCTCAGGAAAGAAAAACAGTGAAATGGAATGTCTGTGCTCCTAGAAGCATATTAATGATGATACTACAAGGGGTGTGGTAGCTCAGGCTCCTGGGTCTGAGCAGTTCTAGCTTAGCTGTGCTGCTCTCCGAGTCATGCCGTTTGAAAAACACTGTCATTTTAAAATGGTGAAGAGGCCAATCTAGTAACAAGGTACAGTATATCAGCATCAGAAATGTTCAGAACCACTGTCTGTGCTTTAAAAGGCAAACCAGAGAGGTCAATTCTCTTAAAAAACATCCTCATACTCCATTTTTGTGTATGTTTGTAGCTTAAATGGGTACTGATGGCGGCAATCTCGGTCGCAAAGTAATGATTTAAATGTTTGAACTTGAGTTCAAACGCCAGAAAGGTGTCAGCTTTCTCTCCGCCCTGGGGAATGGAAGGAATTTTCAGAGATTGTGTAGTGATGGATTGGCCTGACACCTTGTGTGCTGTACCATTGCCCTCTGCTGGCTGGCACCTCTGTGCTGCTGCTGCTCAGAAAGCATCTTCCTACCGGCTCACCTATGTTGACAAGATGCTTTCCCCCCCCCCCTTATTTTATGGCTCTGAACCAAAGGTTATGATTCTTTCTCTGAAATCAAACTCGTGGGACTCCTTAGCAAGTGTGTATATATATATATAATGCACATGTATGTAAATATGTGTAATATACATATACTATATGTATAATACAAACATGCATATCCACATATATTTTGTATATGTGTATATTCTCTATTTAAAATGTGCAAATATGTACAATATACATATATTACATGTATCTATATATGCACTTTACTGCAGCTCTGGATCTGAATGCTGCACATTCTGGGGTGTGGCAATGTCAGGTGAAGCAGATCCTCTCTAATGTATTAGAAAGGGATTGTAAGCCAAAACTCTGAAGCTGAATTGTCCCAGCATTGACAGCAGTCACTGTGCACAAGTGCACAGTCCCACTGGTGTTTCTTTGTGGCAGTGGGAAGAAATAGGATTCAAGCCTGTGTAGCTGTCAAGGGAGCAGTTTGCAGGTAGCATTTTTAAATGCCCACATGTGCAGCTCCTTGCTGCACTTGGTGTCTCCTGATGTTATCAGGATCCAAGCCATGTCTAAAAAGTGGGGTTGAGTCTTTCAAAAATATTGGTTGTACGTTGTAGCTGTTGCTGTGTGAACAGGTTGCTGTAGTAGCTGCCTGTGCAGGAGCCACATGCCTGAGGAGGAAGGATCGAGTAGCTGGAGGCTCTCTCAGCTTCTGGCTCTGGGAACACTTCCATATTGACTCTGTGTGGATGGCTACAGAATTCTCTTATCCTCCTTCACTTCTCCCTCCAGGACGAGCTAGTGAAGGGCAAGGTGCATACTAACAGCCTTTGTGAAGCCTCTCCATACTGAGTACAGGAGCACAGGCATTAGGCGAACAGCTGGAAAGTTGAGCAAAACACTAGACTTGGGTGAAATCTGGAAACAGGTGTCCCAATTTGATTTGGTTGTACTGCACAAATGCAGGGTAAGATCTACTTGTTTTACAGGTTATTATCTCTGAGTGATGAAGAGCTGTAAAGCTCACTTCTTGTCTAGGGATAATTTAATATTTCAAGAGGCCATTTGCATTAACAGAATTCAGCTAGCCCCTTTTCAATTATGAATTAATTCGTAAGAATAAGGAAAATGATGTGTTTTTCCTAGTAAGTATCCTCATACTTTGAGGATGCCTGTAAATTCACAGGAAAAGCTTATTCTTAAAGTAGAGGTCAAAATTAAGCCACTGTCTTATACATAATATATCGTAAGATCTTCTTTGGTTTCATCCCTTTGTAGCAGTACAGGATTAACTCTCGGATTTAGAGATTACCCCCACAGAAGATCATTTGGCTTTGCTTATGAGAAAACTAATTAACAGAAACATTTTGAGTGGAGTTGGGTTCAATCACTAACTTTATTTTTTTTTTAATTGAGTGTAGTTGGATCAAAAATATATGAAAATTACGTGATTTAGGGTAATGGATTACTCTTCAATTAGTTTTCAGACATGCAGTTTATGATGGGGTGGAAAACACACTAGGAGTTTTGAGGAAGGAAGCTCTTGGATCCACAGGAGGTAAAGGCCATCCACAGTGTTGCTGCCTTGGGAGGGACAATGCATTGGGCTTGCTTGGTGCTGGAGTGAGCAAGCCACCCAAAATGTGGCTGCCTAAGGCAGAGCTATTCTCTGAAGGTGGCTGGTGTCCCTTGTCCTCCCAACTCCTTCCCTCCTCCACTGCAGTCCTGCAAACAAAAGCTGATGCAGGGTTAGATGGCTCTTTTGAAAGCGTCTCCAGAGGGATGTGCGAAGTGGGGGACTGGCTCCAAAAGGGGTGGATGCCATCTTGCCCCTGCCAGGGGCTCAGGCAGGAGCATCAGTGGCTGTAGGGCAGGTGGATCTCCTTGGGCGAGTGGTGGGTTGCCTCTTTGCAGTGGAGCCTTGCTAGTATTTCCTATCTGGTGAGTGAATAATGTGTAGCAGGCATGTGTCTCTTAATCTTTTCCTAAACACATGCATTATCAGGTACCCAACAGTTGCTTCACAGTTGCTTGATAGCAGTAACATTTCCTCCCTTATGAAAAATGAAGGAGGAAGAACAGTTGGCTCTTTTTAAAGAGGAAACTGGGGCTTTGTTTGGTGCAGGCTGAGGTTGAGGGGCTGGATGCTCAATAGAGGGCACCACAGCACAGGCTGTCATCTCCACTTCTTTCAGCTCCTTGTTTTTTTCCCTTGCTCTTGTGATATGATGTAAATAGGCAGAGTAAATCTGTTGAAAACAAAACCAGAGTGTTAACCTTCCACACACATGCAAGTGTGCATCTGTCATTGTATTAGGTTACAGTAGATACAGGAAATCTTTAGTTAGGATTAAGTTGTACTGTTCTGCCATATGTTGTTCTCCTCCAGCAGAACAGTGTATAATATACCTAATAAAATCATGTTGAAGAAAACCAGATTTTGGACCTTGTCCAAATAAGACAAAACACATGTTTTGTCTTTTGTAAATATTTTTGCCAGTAACACAGGGAAAGAGAAATATTTCTCATATAGTATCCAGCATTTCCTCAAAAATGACATTATTTCTTCTGGTTGTGAAGTGATGTTTTTCAGCCCTGCTTCTTTAAAAGTCTAGGAATCACAAGCATTTACTGCAAGCTTACAAACAAAGATTCACGTGGCTGGGAATAAAAAATGATTTTATTATCTCTAATTATAATGTACAGCCTTATCCTGCAGCCCCCTTAATCACATAAGTAGTCATTATGCATGTGAGCAATCTGGCCAAGAGGAGTGAGATCTCTGACAAGTAATGACTACTGATGGGATCAAGACTTGCGGGATTTAGCCTTTCCTTCTTATTCCAGGCGTGCATAGAACGTCTGTTGTTCTCATAAATATGCTCAGTCAGTTTATAGGAATTATTACCATGAGCCGTGACTCTTCCATTAGGGCAACGGCAGCGAGTGCTGATTTACATCACTGTAACCACAGCTTTGTGCTGGCACTGGCTGCAGTGAAAGCATTGGAGAAGCTCTGGGAGTGCTACTGGTTGTGTTGAGACTGCGCACGCGTTCAGCCTCAATGAAGACATCCAAGTATTAATAATACGATGCTCCTCCCTTCCTCTTGCTGTTTTAATTTGTTAGGTGGTGTTTTGTAGTTTTTAAATAGAAGTCCTTGGAGCAAAATGTATTTTTCGGATGTACAACCCTTCATGCAGTGAGTTCCCAGGACAGTGAAAGCCCCAGAGAGCAACTGCTGTACCAGCACTTAATGCTACTGTAGTACCATCTGCTGACAAATATATGGTTATTTCCTTGAAGAAGGAATATTTTGAACAGGAAAGCATAACAGTTATGGGTAGTGCAGAATTTATTTTTCACTTTGATTGCTTGAAGAAAGCAATTAAAAAGCAGTCTAACCTGTTGGTTCAGAGGGAGTGGGAAAAGCACGCATTACCTTTTAATTAAGAGAATAAAGAAATTATGGCAAGGGTACAACCCAGGTGAAAGATGTTCACGTATTTGCCTTCAGGATGGTTTTAAATGATTTGCAAAATGCATTGAGTGTTTGGTCTCAATGTGAACACATAGCAAACACAGACACAGATACACACACACACACACATATATATATACATGTATGTATATATGAATGTGTGTGTGATTAGCTTTATGAACATCATTGCTTTGCTTTGGTTTCTCTTCACTCCCTTCACCTCCAGATGGCACTGTGAAGCAGAAAAGAAAATTACTGTGAAATAATGAGTCCAATGTAAAGTAAAATTGGAAATTGAATTATAGCTGCAGAAAAAGGACAGTAGCCTTGAGGTCCTGATCAGTCTGTACTCTTATCACTTTTGTTTGCTGTTCCATGTGTTAGGTTACTGCCGAGTTAATAACAGTGCTTTAGCAGTTCAAGGCTTAGCAGAATTGTACTGGACATGAAATAAAGCTAAAATGAATTTGTGTCCAATATCATTGACATTAGTGCTCATTACTTCTCTGGTGTAATGCCTCAAACCATCTAAAATCAATTTTAAAGATTACCCGTTATTTTATAAAGAAAATAAAATACATTTCAAACAGCAACAGAGCTGTAAGTGTAGCGTAATCTCATGAACAGTTAGTTACCCTTTTTTTCGCTGGTTGGCAGGAAACTTTTGAACGTACGGCAAGAGGAAAATCTGTGAAACTAAATGCCATCCACAGAATTTAATGACTTGGCTTTTTGCTGGGTTACTTGGTATTAGACACACAAATGTTAGAATTGCAGAAATGTGTGTTGCCTCATTGTGCCTGGGAAAAACAGTAACGGTAGTTACTCTGCTGTTAACTCCAGCATATTCTTTTGCTTTTCTTTTTTTTTTTTTTCTCTCTCTTTAAGGGGAAGGGTAGAGGAATAAGAATATTTACTCCCCTCAGTTGCATAAACTATAAGAGTGGATTTATTGTCTGGAATGTTACTTTTACTTTTTGTTGCAATGTTTGTCTTCATTTGGAATGTGTGTTTTGTATCAAGAGTCAAGGCTGAAATCCTCTTTAGTGGGTGTTGAATGATGGCTTTTCAAGCTGTAATCATGAAGCTGTTGCTGTCAAGGTGTGTGGACCTGTAAATTCTGTGTTTGGAATCATTTTTACACAGTAGTTGCTGGCTTTTAGCCTCCAAAGAAGTTTTTCTGTATATTAATACACTGCATGCATTGATTTTTACCGATGCCAGTTTGCTATTTATTTTTAAGTAAAATTGTGAGAATTTAGATTGGATTTAAAAGGCTTTCTCTAGATATGGAAGTGGACTTACTTTGAACTTTCACAAAATCGGGTCTTTCTAAGACTGAATTTCAGCTGCACCTGGTGGATCATTAGGGTTGTTGCAGACATTTCCTCATTGGAAGGTGTCAAAGTTTAAGCTGTTTGGTTGACTGCATGTGTGTTTACCTAGGCAAGTGAAATGTACGTGTATGTGAGTATCTCATGTTTTCAAGTAGATACCTATAATTAGTTACTTAAATTTTACAGATTTTTATAGGCTTGAATGAAGTCAGAAATCCTTTTGTGTGTTTATTAAATGTTATTTTAATGTTGGCCGCTTTGGAGAACAGTTTTCAGAACGTATTTCTGTTTTAAAGTATTACAGTCCAAACACACGATTAATCTTATTCAAGAGAAGGAACTAGACAGTTATATTTTTTATTTTAGTCAGAGTACCTTTAAAACGCAATATTTCTTTCTGCTCTTACTAGTTCTTACATTAATGTCATCTCTTGTTTCCTGTTGCACAGCAATGACTCTTTTTGGTAAAATATGCAACCTAAATGGGTAGAAATAGGTAAATACTGACTCTTCATAGTTCTGAGTTGTTTTAAGATATTTTAATAATTTTCTGTGGAGCATTTTTTGGCATGGTCATAGGCTCTGATATGTATATTATATGAGTAAAATTACACACACATATAAAAACAGTCTCTCGTGAATCATTCTATGATTTGCGTATTAAAGAATTATTTCTTTACAGAAATGTTGAAGAAAAGTTGCATATTTTTCTTTTCAAAATAGCCATGATGATCCTCAGTTCTGAGGCCTTGAAAAAGTATCTATACAACTTTGTGTTACTGGAATGTACTGTATTTTGTTTACTCTCACGTGATATAAGGAAATACTTTGTGGTAAATTTATCTGGAGACATAATTTAAAATATATATGAACCAAATATTAAATTGAGTTTTTGCAAAATAATAGCTGGAATTAAATAAAATTCAGGAGTCTCTGAAAACTGTTTGCAAGTAAATTAAAATTGGTGTTCAGTATCAATATTTTCATTCTAGCTTAAGTATACACATCTGTGTAACAGCGTAAATAATTTTGGCTAATGTTTGCTCAGTTGTATTCTGAAGTCCTGATGTTGCACATGTATTAAATCTGTTCTGTCTTGATACTGTCTCTCCACACACTTCTTTACGCCATGAAACAAATTAGTGACTAATAATTTTTATAAAAAGGTTTAGCTATTTTAAAAAGGGGGGAAAAAAAAAAAGAGACCAAATTTTTGTGAGAGTGTATGCCTCCAACTACCTAAAAATTGTTAATTGATCCATGTGGTAATAACAGATGGTTAAATGGAAGAAATGTCCTTGAAGTTATTCTAATAGCAGATGTGCCTAACTATTAGCTTTGTGTTTTTACTCACCTAAAATTCCAAATAATGTAATAAGAATGTAACACACACCTAATCATTTGAATATGTTCATTACCTTCTGTTACTGATTTAGGATTAATCTGAAAACTTAAAAGCAGGACATAATTTAGAATTTCTGGGGAAACACTTTAGAATGAATATGTGTGTGTGCGCAGCTGACATATAAACATTTGCTGTTTTTTCTTTTCCCAGGATCCTACAAGATGCATTATTGCTTTCAGATAGTAGGCTTCACCTCTTCTTACAGACTCAGCTAAGCCCAGAAGATATGGAGGCTTGTGTGTCTGGACAGACCAAGTATTCTGTTGCTGATGCAATTCACAAGTTCGCCTCTTTGAACAGACGTTTTCCTATAGAAGATGAAGAGAGAAAAGAAGGAAAAAATGATGCAGACTCTGATTCAGAGAGGTGATTTCTGTATTTCCTTACTTTCTGAGATTATATATCCATACATACAGATGCGCATGCTTCACTTTTTTTGTTGATGTAATACTAAGATAATGAAAAAATTAATTGACTGAGATTTTATTGAGCTGTGACAGCTCATCATAGAAGTCTTCACACACACCTCCACACTGAATTAATGAATGCAGTAGAAATTCAATTATCTGCATTCTGATTATGTGAATTTCATTTAGTCAGACTTGAATTATTCGCGTTTAAATTATCTTGCTAAAAAAATATCCAACTGCACTCCAAATGGCTAATTAAAAGTCCAAATTTCCTGTCTCTCTTTGTGACTGGAGATAATTAAAGTTCTCCTCTGTTACTCAGGCTTTGAGTGTGTTGTGAAAACCAATTTCCTCCTTTTTTTTTTTTTTTCTTTCCTCCTCCCCTCTCCCCTTTTCTGCAGTTCATCCTCCGGGCTCAGACCTAGTGATGACAGCATTTCATGTGGATGTAAAGCAAGCCCAGCTTCTGAAGAATCATGAAAAAATCATTCCTGTTTTGCTATCTTAAGGACAGTACAAAGCAGTTTCTGCTCTGTTTACTGATTGCATGTACCACTTAAACAGGGCTGTCTGGTAACGCATACCTAAAGTACCCACCATCAATACAACCATATGTCCTTACAAAATATTCAAAACAGACCTTGATACTATCTTTTTCTTGATTTTTTTTTTTTTCATCCCTCTTTATTTAGTGCAATCTTTCCACAGAAGAGACTGCCATTTACTGGAGACATGATAACACAGNACTGTTAAAATCTCAGTATTGGATAAGTTGTGCTTGTCTTTTATACATGGCAGTTTAAATACTTCCCTCAGTGCATACGTGTCTCAGATCAGAAAAATAAAGATAACTTAATTCCTCAGCTTAAAAAGTTGGTGTATCATATTAAACGTATTCAAAGCATCTTTTTGTAATTTGCATCAGAGAAGTCTCAACTTTAGAAGTCATTTGACATTGGTGATGAAATTACACACCCCACCAAGGTACTCACTTTTTAAAGTAGCTCAGCAACATCAGCAAAACAACGTTCGTGCAAACTACGTATATGCTGCTGACAATTTGAGATATAAATACATCTTCCTCTGGTCTTTCTGTAATGTTTACAGACAGCTTGGTTTTATCATGTGTAAGTACTGAAGGAAAAAAATCTTGAGAATGGTTGCTTAGAAGTTTAGAAATATAAATAAAAAATTACATATTTTCTGGGCTTGCTGGAGATTCTCAGTTCCCAGGGAATTATGGATACTCATTCGCAGTGAAAATCCTGGATAAGGGCCATTGAAACCACTGGCTGAATTTTGCACTGACCTCGCTAAGGCCAGGATTTCACCCAACATGTTTTACTTTTGGCACCTATATTTGAATCTGCCTGGAGAGGTGTTTTAGTGTAGCCGCTGAAACTGAGAGTGTCTCCCTCTCTGAGGTGACAATAATCATGAAGCTGTAACACGCTGTATGGATGTGGCCCTCTCCACTCTTTGGGAGTAACAGGAGCTGCTTATTTCATTGTGGCTGTAGTTAACGCGTTGGAATATTGACTTTTTCACAAACAAAAGGCAGGCTTGAACACAACTTTGTAACCACCAACACTTATTTTGATTAAATGTCAGTTTTGCTTTTATTGTTCACAGCAGCTGTGTAGTGTCTTGTCCCAGAGTCTGTCAAAGGAATGTTTCACTCTGGTGTTGTATTTATATTTGACATTTAACTGCTATTAAAAAGAGCTAGGGGGTCTGATCACCCTAGCAAAGCTTCCATTAACTTCAATGCTGTAGTTACCAGCCTAGAAATGGATATACGTAAATACATAAATGTGTTTTTTTTAAAAAATTATTCTGTGGTTACCTTCACAGAAGCAGCATTTTAAACCTGTGAATTACAGAAACAATAGATTAGTAAATGGCTAATAAGGGCCATAGACATGTGTGGGCATGCTTTTCTAAAGCATCCAGATGGGAATCTGGGTAATTTTAGAAACGTGTTTTAATAGCCTGAGAATAACATCTCTTAGGTAACTCCTTTAAGTATTTTGTTGATGGCAGCACTTTTTAAAGATACGTATCGGTGTTTCTTTCCCTTGGTCTTACTGAATTGCACAAATGTTTCTATTCACTTTCTCAGCTTGTGTATCGGTTAGCAGCAGCACTATTTTAATGTAAAAGTGGTAACATTTAATTAAAGCAACAAGTTATCACTAAGAGTAGATTTAAAATAGCTGTTACTGCCAGACAGAGATTTTGATTACTTGAAATTTTTTCTCTCTTTTTTTTTTAAAATAAGTTGGCACATTATGAGGAAAATTGTTTAGCAAATTTATTAAAAAAATTAGAAGAATATAAAAACAAAACCTAAAATAATGTCTGAGAAGTATATGAATGTTTTTATTTAACACAATGTGGGATTTTCTTTTGTTTTAAAATATTGAGTTGCACTTTACAATTCTGGCCTACTAGGGCATCTTCAATATATGACAACAGTTACAGAAACACAAGGTTTGGAGAGCTTTTCACATCTTTTTATTTTTTAATTCTAGGAGCTTATCTGTATGCCAGTGAGTGGTTTTCAAATGAAGATATTTCTGAAATAAATACTTGTTTTCTAGCAGCTCTGTTGTTGTTCTGTTATTCTTCACTTCGTAAAAAAATTGTAAGACTATTGCAACAGAACTTTCTTCTCAGCTTTGACAGAAATTTGTTTAAATACATGTTTATCTCTTGAATGTTGCTTGTGTAGCTGGTATTACTGGATTTTTTTGGTTGTTTTAAAGGGTGAGGAAAAGCATTCCGTGCTCTCCAGTATGTCTGCTTTCTCTATCAGCTGTATGTAACTGCATATAAATGCTTTAAGACACTTTGTTTCATTTGGAACATAAATTTGTAACTTATAAATTTAAATGAAAAAAAAAATCTTTGTGATCTAAATGGTTTTTCAACACTGGAATGCAGTTTGATCAGTTGATCACTGGTATTTTAACTCTCATTTGTTAGTTTTCAGTAATGCTGACATTTCCTGCTAGGTTGTTGGTTTGTGGTTAGGTTTTTTTAACAGGCTAACATCTAATTTATAAATTAGGAATAGTAAACAGATTACATTATATCTAATTGCAGTAATTCTGCAGTCAAAAGCTTTGCTTTATCTTTTGCTTAGAACTTTATATCCTCATTTTTATGAAGATTTCTTAAAAGCTTTTAAGTAATTAAATAAAACAAGTTACTACTTTCTGCTTTATGTTTAAACCTGCCAGTGAGGTTTCCTTTATTTCAATATCAATATCCTAATCACTTTACGACTTATCATCTGTAATTTACTCTTCAATTATTTTTGTAATGTATATATATACACACATACGCATGTGTATGTATTTGTGTGTAGATATATATTTGGGCTTTCACATATTTATCTTTCCTGCAAAAAGAATAGCAAAAAACCACCAGAAAGACGAGAAAGACGGTGTATTTGGAATTAATTTTGTTTGGATAGTGTTGTAGTTCTATAAGCCCTGAGGAAAATTTATACTTTAAACATCACACTGCGAAGTTCAGCGTCCATGTGTTTTTTGACGTATGATACACTGATTTCCACCCCCTGCACCCCCCGGAATATTTAAATTTTTATAATTATTAATTATTAAAACACAGTGTTTATGACTTGCTCTGTTACAAATTTTACAGTACGGAAAAAAAATCAAAAGAATAAACATTTTTATGTTCCTGTGTGGGCTCCCTGTAATTGCAGTGCCAGGCACAAGGCTACGTACCGGGGGCTTTACCTTTCTTCCCTAGCTTTTACAATGTTGCAAAAATATAAATAATGATTTCCAGTCTCAGGCTGATTCTTGTCACAAAAGGCCTGAACGCTTTGGAAAAGACACAGATACTCTCTTCTTCGGCGTTAAAAATGCTCTACGAGGGCTTAAGTCGCTTCTTTGCCTTCTGGAACAAAACGTCCCCAGCAATCAATTCAAGTGAGCGGGTGAAGCCAGAAATCGCAGGCTGGGCTCTGGGCTCCATCCCCCCGCCTTTGCTTTGCCCGCAGCATCGCTCGCACTGAGCGCGGGGCAGGACTTAAAAAAAAAAAAAAGAGGAAAGGGAAAAACCCAACCAACAAGGGGGAAAAAAAAGGAAAAAGAGGCAGGCAGCATCCCAGATCACGCTCCCGCTGCCCCCGACCCGGCCCTTCCTCGCGCCCTTGCCCTGCCGCGCCCCGGGGAGCGGAGCGGAGCGAGAGCCTTACCTGGGGCCGCCGCGCTCTCCGCCCCGCTCCGCCCCGCGCCCGCTGCTCGGGGAGCGGGGNTGAACATATATTTTACGTATTACTTATTTATCTTTTTATACAAAAGCCGTTAGGGCCCAGCGCAGAGGCAAGGCGTGACATTTGCCAGCCTCGGTGGCAGGCAGACTGCTCTCAAATGGCCTTTCTGCAGAACAGCAAGAGCCAAAAGGCCTTGTGTCACCCAGTTATGTAAGACACAATCTCGCCTGAAAACACACAATGAATCGGGAAGGATTTATGTAATTAATTGACCAGTCTTAACCTGTTATCGTGATGTAAGGAATTTGGAACTCATTAATTTGGGCCCTGACAGATTTCATATTAGAGCTGGCAAATATGGATTGAGCCTCTTATTCTTGTAGCAGCTGGAATTTCCATGACAGTGAGGATTAGTGAAGAAGACCTATTGCTCAAGTCAAACTGCCTCTTTTGTAATCAGCAGCCCGGCTCTGCATTAAAGGGGTAATGGGAAAGAGGAAAAAAAATAAATATCGAAAGAAAAAAAAGAGAGAAATGCATTCATGTATGGAGCAGTGCAGGGGAGGGAGAAGAGGGATGTCTGCTGGAGAGCACAGCCAGCCAGAGTTGAGTTTTCCCAGCTCCATGGCAATGACAATGCCACAAAGGCAGCCCAGGGGTTATGGAAAGGGAAAATTCCTGAAGGAGAGGTCTGTAGCATCAGGATGGGCCTTGCTGTCTCTCAGGCACACTTTCAGATGGAGTCTCCTGGAAGCCACCAGGCACCAGGGGCCACAGTGTCAGGGGTTCTGGGACCTTTGACAAGACCTTGGGACTTTGGGCTACCAAGAGCTGGAGGGATTTAGGGATAGAGGAGTCATGATCCTGAGGAAGGCAGGACTGGGAGATACCCCAGTACCAGCCTGGACTGTGACGCTCTCCCCGGTGGGGAAAAGGATGCTCAGAGTATGTAAGAACCAGGTCCAGGGAAAAAGAGAGGACTCCACATAGCAAGGGTGACTTTGCGCATGGTAGGCCTCAATTTCCTAAATACAAAGGTAAGAGTAAGAAAACTCCCTTTGTCTGCTGCTTGTGACAACCTTTCAGTATGGTTTTTCATGGTGCCTGGCTGCGGAGGGCCCTCATCCCATTATCATTTCTTGGCATTGATGTAATAACATCGAGTGCAGACTGTGTGGAAACAGCCTATGAGCTTTTATTTTCTCTCCTGGCAACCTGTTAATGACCACCCTGGTAGTGAATACGGTTTTTAGAAATGACATTAAAAGGTTTCCATGATGCATCATCATATTTCTGCATGCTAAGTGTTTGCCTACTCTTGTGATAAATGCTGAAGTGGAGAGATATTTTTCCTTTACTCATTGTTTCTTTTCTTTATGGTGGTAGAACAGTTCCCCTTCATAGTTGCTTGGATCCACCATTTGCTCATCCACAAGGGAAAGGATGTAAAACAGGTCAGTAAAACCACAGTTGTTTACAATGACGCTAAAGGCAAATGAAAATTAAAAATAAAACACAGCTAATGAGGCCTATGTGTCTTGAATCCTCTGGACATCTTTGGCCATGTACATGTCTGTCCATCATTGTATTGGGATGATGACATGAATCCCAGTACTAAAACTCTAGCATTCAGTTCTAAATTTGGGAATCTACTGAGTTAAGCATTGATGCTGGAATCCTGCCCGTACCACATTGTAAACTCTTTGCAGAAGGACTACTCTGTGCTTAGGGGCATAGATCTAGCTCCATCAAAGGCTTTACATTGTTCTTGTAGTTGTCAGCTAAATAATCTGAATCTGAGCTTTAGTCTCTCTGGTTTAAAACAAACAAAAAGAAACAATCCAGGCCAATAGATTGCCATTCAATTGTACTCCTTCAAAGAATATGTTTTGTTTTACTGTCTCTTGATAAATTAAAAATCTTCATACATGTCAGCTATTCCACATTTCCCCAAAGGTAAGGGATAATTTATCTCTTATGATGGTACATCAAACTCAACCATTGCCTCACTTAGTTTTTCACTTTTTTTAATGATCAGGAGCAACAAACCACTCAGATACTGCTGCAGATATGGGTTTTGCTCAAATGTTCCTCTTGTTAAATGTTGGTCAGGAACAACTAATNAGCCCGCCGGGGCTGTCGCTGGGCGGGGGCTTCTGCGGGGCTGTGGTTGCCGGCCCGCTGGGGTTCCTGTGGGGCTCTAAACACCAGGCTTAGCCGGAGAAACTGCGCACCCTCCCTGCATGCCCTCCCCGAGGGGCAGCCCCGTCCCACCTCACAGGAGAGCCAGCACCGCTCCTCGGCAAAGCAGAGGCACAGCGCATGCGTGCTCTGGGGGACCTCGCGGACCCCGGAAGCCGGACTGTGAAAAAATTGCTTCACAAATGGGCGAGGTTGTAAAGGAGAGATCGCGATGCAGTGGGGATTCACTGTAGTATCTTCTCTTTTTTTTTTTTTTTTTTGCTTGCTTGTAGGTAAGAAAACAATCATCAGCTGAGGAGAATATTTTGTCAGACTCTTCCACTATATTTTTCATTATTATTCAGAAAACAGAGCAGAAACATGATACAGAAACTGAATACAGGAAAAACTCAGTTAAGCCTTCTGGAACAAAATATATTTGCCTCAGATGTTTCTTAACTTACAGCAATAGCAAAGGCCTATTTTAGTTTATGTGCAAATACTAAATGAAAATTTTACAGTACAAGTGGCTAAGATATATCAAACGCTGGTTCAGTTGAAGTCAATGGTAAAAACTTGGTGCTGCCTATGCTTGGAGTCAAAAAATTCTGCTTTCTGAATGGCACGCAGATTAAAAATTACATTCTTGTTTGAACCAATAGTTGGCCTTTTTGAAGGTGCTTTAGTGAATTTTTCCCGGAAACAGAAAAATGTCTGCTTTGCACTGAAGAACCTTTTAAAACGGTCATTTTCTAATATGGTGAAAAAGCATTTTTTGTTTCTGAAAGGCAAGATGTAGTAGATGAAGTTCTGGATTTGTTTTCTATTTTTTATGTCCTTATGCTTATGTTAAGTCACAAGTCTTCAATGTGCGATATCATAGGATTATAGAATGTGTTGGGTTGGAAGTGACATTATGTTGCTACAACCCCCTTACCATGAGCAGGGACACCTTCTATTAGACCAAATTGCTCAAAGCTCAATCCAACCTGGCCTTGAACTCTTCAGGGATGGGTTGTCAACAGCTTCTCTGGGGTGTCTGTTCCACTGCTTCCCAGCCCCCACAGTAAAGAATTTCTTTCCAATATCTAATCTTAACCTATTCCCTTTCCATTTAAAGCCATTATCCCTTGTCCTCACTAACAACAGTAATCATAAAAGGGACTATGAAGACTATCCTTTCTTTTTTTGTATGTTCATGCTTTCAAAATGACATGTATTTCAAGTTTTTAAGACCTCTCATAGGTTCTTATTTCCTGTTATTTACACGGGTAATGAAAATTGTTTCAACAGGATAGTATCTCCTTGTGCTTCAGAAAGGGAGCACTTGTTATTTTTCTGAAGTCACATCTCTGAGCTGAGCATCAAGAATCTTGATTCCGTCTTATTTTCTAGTTAAGCAATACATTCTTAAAAAGTATCTGCAAGGAAAAGGCAGTCAGCAGCCAGAGGTGGCCGAGCCTTTTAAAAGTCTGGGTCAGATGAGAGTGTTAAAAACTTGAAAATGTAGCCCTGAATTTTTCAGAACACTCCTCATGTGGGCCTGGATACCCTGAGGTATTTTAGCAGCTCAGTCGCGGAGCTGTGTTTTTCTGGGTATGCGATTATTTCTTGGAGGGGTTTTTTTTCATGGAAATGGCTGTCAGATAGAAACACACAGCTTGATCTCGTCCCAGTGCTTATCCCATGAAACTGAGCTTTAGTTAGAGACCTCAGTGTGGGACAGAGTTCACCCACAAGGTCTAGTGTCCCTGTGTTATTTATGCCTGCACACTGCTTTTTACTTCCAATGATCATTTGAAGACTCTGTGTGTTGAATTATGAAACTGAGGCACTAAGATGTGGGGAGACCTTTTCTCAGAAGCTAACATTGGCCTAGAGAAGTTGATTCCTAGACAAACTTAGTTGCTTTGATTCATTCCCTGAACAAGTCCATCACTCCTCTGATGTGCAAGAGCTTGGGAGACCTGATCCTATGACAGAAAAATAACTTAAATGCATGAATTTCTACCATTTAGTCCCAAGAAATAATTTAGTTGGAAGAGTAACCTGTTTATAGCAATAGGATATCTTCATATTGTATGGCAAGAAATGCCTTTTAAGTGCTCTTTATATGAATCTTCTATTTTAGTAATATTTTTTACTGTCTAAAAGACATCAAATTCTTGCTACTTCTAATGATCTAAGGCACTGAAAGAGGAGATGGAATATGACTGTCTACCCATAAAAATGCTGTCCATTTGGTCACACACAAAAAGAAGTCTACAAGCAAGTTTGCCTCCTGGATGGTTTCAATTTTTCTGGTCAGTCAAAGCTCCACATTGGCAGCAGAGTCAGCACACCATGGGCGGAATATAGGAAGTTAATAATTTGTCTTTCTTTATGATAAAGCTTTCCTGTCCAAAGTCTCAGAGCTTTTTGTGATGAGGAATTAATTCGGCCTTACAATAAACAGGATCTACTATTTTACAGCTGAGGAAATTGAGGAACAGTGAGGTGACCACAAGGATGTACCAGGCATCTCTCAAAGATAAGGGAGGAAAAATGTTCCTCTTCTGCTGTGCTCCATTGCTTTACCTGCTGGGAGGGACAAAGTGTCACGCTCCTTGTGAAGATCTCACCCCAGACACCAGCTTGAAGCACTTTTAAGAGATATCAGAGGAGTCACAGTTTTTGGTGTCTAACTTAGAACACCTGAACTTTTTCTTTTTTTTAACTTCCAAGCACTGTGCGCTCTGGCACTTGGAAACCAAACTCCCTCTGGCATCTGTTGTATCTGAAATTTTTGGACTAATTATCTTTTGGGTTGCAGCATTCAGAATAGAGATTTATGTCTATTTTGGAAAAAACAGGGTTACTCACTAATAAAAAAAACAGGAGATGAGAGGAGAGAGGCAGTTAGGGTACTTGGTTTAGCTTGGTTAAATAAGCAGCACTGACAGGATTTTCTCTGAGGGACACTTGCAGAAGTGCTGTGGTCTTGTTGATATCAGATGATGTTAACATTGGAACTGGACTGAAGGAAGCAGAGCTAATGTTGACTAAAAGGTATGGGAAAGGTTGATTTTGGCCAGATCTTTCAGTCTTTACTTATCCATTCATGACAGTACTTATTAAAACAATTTTGACTGATAGTAGGAGTAAAGAGCATTTGTGTGAATGAGAACTGCAAGCATCACTTATCAAAGTTCTGTTGCCTGTTTGGCTGATTCCAGCAAACTCATGGTGTGAATTTATTTTGCTGGTGGGATGCATAATCTGGCCTTTCACAAGTAAAAAATAGTCTCAAAAATTGATGTAAGATATAGGCTTTATAAGTAAATACAATTTTCTAGATTACAACAACCCATTTAATTAAAACTAAGCAGAATCTTTTATGGTTCATATTTTAATTTCAGACGAGATCTTTTTCTTGGTGTGGTTGGTGACTGAGACACTTCACTAGAAGGTTCTGCAAGTTCAGCCTTAATTCTGCATTGTTTGTAGAAAGTGATGAGGACTTCTGAGCAGGAGATGAAGACTGTGCCAAGGACAAGGCATTGTGCTGTGCCTGGAGCTTTACTGGCTCTTCCCTCCCACTTTGTTCTTTACTAATCACAATGGCTTCCTACAACACATTTATCAGCACAGGGCACTACCGCTAATAAGACAGTTCTTGTCCTTTCCAAAAGCCAGAAGTATAATGTTGTCTTTCCTCTTTCCCACAGAAGAGAAACACTAGGAAATTCGTTGTTTTAGTTTGTCCCTCCTTGTTCCTGGATAATGTTGCAGCCATTGTAAAAAGATGAGATGTATGTTTCCCTCTGAAGATGGCAAACTCATTCATGCTTCGGATTGATGAGCTGGATGTGCCCTGACGTGTTGCATCCTGTATGAGGAGTAGCATTCTGGGCTACTTCAGGGCTTTGGATTCCACAAAGAATTTTGCTGGTGTGAGAACTAGATGGTATTCTTCTGGGTGCAACAGAAGGAAGCAGAGACCGTTATGTTAAATTTAGTGAAAAGTGATTTGGGGAGTCAGTTGTGATGAGCTTGCACTAATTCATAATCATCAACCTTAGCACACATTGAAATATCTTTGAAGGCAGTCCCCAAATTCCCATGTGGGAATAACTCGAGAAGGAGACCTCAAACATTTGGCTTTGTAAAATGAAATGCAGTTCCTAGAGAAGGATCCTCTGGCAGTTTCCTGTTTCTCCATTTGCCATAGTGAGGAAGACAAGGAGGAGCCCCTGGCAGAAGCTCTCCTGCCACAACTGAGAGTGACTACTTTGGCCAGTAGTAGTAGTGGGTAGTGTCAGGGATGTCAGGAAAAGGAGAGTTACTTCTCTTGCTCATTCCTATTTGCACCACTTTGATGTGTTTTCGCCCTACCTAGATTTCGCCTCAGGAAATGGTGCTTTGGGGTCCGCTGAGAGACGTGCTGAACTCTACCACTTGAATTCATGATGCTTTGCAGCTTCCCTGATAGATCTGAGGAGTTCAGGCCTCCCTCTCAGTTAGGCAGGTACTGTGCACATACATACTCTACAGACAGATAAAAGATCTTACTTCTTGCGAGTCACAGATTAACAACCAAATCATCCTCACTTACAGAAGTCATCCCTAGGGTCAGAAGAGCCATTTGTGTTAGCAAGAGAGGTGAGACCTCCCAAGATGTGCCAAAATCATCCTGAGATGAAATTGCTTTGCTCTTGCTGGGAGGGCCTGCAGCACCACCACAGGGTCATCTCCATAAATTGTATGTTCTTCAGGGCAAGGACCTTGCCCTACAATTTGTCTGGGAAGCATGTGTTTAGTACGCCATAGTACAAATAATAAATAACCACTTCAGCTGCAGGCTGGTTTTGGGATTATGAGTCAATTCTCCCTCCTGATTCATTTCTTGTTCCCAGATACCAGCAGTGCCGCTTTATTGGAGTATGTCAGCACTGATGTGAGTCCCCTGCTCTTCCCTTCCTTGTGGTAAGGCAACTGTCATCTCATGTCTGCAGTATACTTCACAGCACTGAGGAAGAATATTAATAAGATTTCCAAAAGGCTTGCTGCCACTTTTGGCAGCAATGGATGTGCAACAAAACTCCCAGGAGACGCAAGGAGAAAACCCTCCCACTGAGAAGAGCTGGTGTTATCCAGTTTCATTGTCTCTGTGTGTCACTGCAACACCCCTGTGACTCTGACACGCTGCTCTGTGCTGCTTTACCTTGTGCTGCTCAATGTAATTTCCTTGGTTGAACATCTTTATTTTAGAATTATTACAAGGTATTAGTTTCCTTATGCCTAACTGTTGGCTGTTTGCAGTTTAAGTAACAATCTCCTACCTGTTCAAGTGAGCTAGACTTTTGTTTTTACCATTAGATTTTGCATCACATTTGAAAAAACCTCCAACCTTTTATGCCATATTTCCATGCAGGTTAAAGGCCCAGGATCCCCATGGGTGTAGACCTCTTCTTCCAGGCTGACGACACCAGAATGAGAGGGCACGGCCTCAAGCTACGCCAGGGGAGGTTCAGTCTTAACGTTAGGAAGCGGTTTTTCACAGAGAGAGTAATTGCATATTGGAATGGGCTGCCCAGGGAGGTGGTGGAGTCGCCATCCCTGGAGGTGTTTAAGAGAAGACTGGACGAGGAGCTTAGTGACATGGTCTAGCTGGGGGGTGTAGGGCTGGATGACGCTGGGCCCCTTCCGGCTCGGAGTGGCCTGCTAGACTGTGAGGGATCTAGGTTGGTGTTATGCTCTGGGATGTGCTCTCGGTCTCTGTACGGGTGTTAGGTGGTGAGTTGGACTAGATGATCCTTGTGGGTCCCTTCCAACTCATAATATTCTGTGATTCTCTGATTCTGTGACAAGGAAACCAGAAACATACTTCATCGGTGAGTAACAAACACACTTAGTCCAGCAGTCAAGAAGAGAAGGTAGATGTATAAAAGCTGAATGTCAGGCGATGAGGCCTGAAGTTTGCTAGATGTGTTTCTTGTGGGGGAGCTGACAGAGTCGATTTACTACAAAATTGCTAGAAGTGCCTTTAGAAAAGCAGTGGGCACCCCTCCTGTGATTTCTTAGCCATGTCTCACTGTCATTGCACTTAAGCCTGTGCTGGGAGGTCCTGAACTGTGGCCACCTCTGCCGTGCTCCGGTGGCACAGTCTATGCTCCCACTGCCCCTTCCCAGAGGACACCCTCTTCTCCATGAGCAACTCTGGCAGGATGCAGCTCTGCCAGAGGCACCTTGTAAGGATGTGCCTGGCTTTAGTGGCTGGGGGAAAATGCAGCTTTTTCCAGGTCTGCTCCTAAGGACACCCCTTAAATGCAACCTGGGCATCCTCAGTAAGTCTGTGGGCATAAGCAGGGCTGCATTCTAAATTAAGAGGCAAAGTGCAGAGAAAAAAGGCTTCTAAAGTGAAAAAACCCCATAATGTTAATCTTTGAAGAGCTCCCACTAGTAGAAGACAACCTCAAGCCAATCCAGCAGTTGCATTTACAGGTCTTGACCTTTGCTATTTTTATATTCTTTGGGTTCAGGGAGACAACTCTTAAATGGAATTAGGAATCTGTGAGCTGGCTCTATATCAGTAACAGTAAGCTCATCCGCTTTACCAACAGATTGCTGTACTTTTTATTGCTTATTCATGCATCATTATATATAGATTTATACTGTTTAACAAGAATAATACTTTAGAAAGTCAGACTAATATATCAGTTGCATCATCCAGACATAACTTTTAATGTGGAGCAGTGATATTGCTTGGTGCATTCAAATAATAAATCCCTAACTACTGCGTAAGCCAGATGGAGTTTTTGTTCCATTTTGTTTTCAGATTGAAACCACGAAGCTAAAGTACATGAGTTGGGCTGTTCTGAATCTTTGTCATCTTAGACAGCCCTGCTTATTGCCAGCTCATTTCACAGAGATCTACTTCAAATCAACTCATAAATTATTAATAGTACATGTGTAGGTCAGAGAGATGCTAACCCTGACAATCACACCCTAATATTCTCTCTTTAGCATCAGAAATAAAAAAGAAGATGTGAATAATCAATATTCAACAACCAAGGTACGTCTCATGTGGATATGTTATATGCACTTACACAAAAAAACCCCAAAACCCCACCACATTTTTGCAAAACCTGTCATGCTGGCATTAATCTTGCATGATGAATAATGTGTCAATCTATGAATTTTTAACACCCTTAAAATGATAACATTGTGGGATGTGATATCTAAAAGTAAATTTGTTCAAATTGGAGAATGTTTTTGATCAAATGAAGTTATTGAATAATGTGTAGAAAAATATTTAAACATCAATTTAAATTGCACAGCAGGCAAGACAGTTTGTGCGGGTTTGTGACTGAGAGCAGCTTTCCATCACAAATAATTCGCCTGCAGATTTAATTAGAGCTCAGAGCTTAAGCAGTAACTCTTCTGAGAAGAGCCCTAACTCTGGAGGCCCTGAACAGCTCCTGGGGCTGTCTGGCAGCTCTCACCCTGCAGCCATCAGCAGCACAGGAAGGGCCACATGATTCCTTGCCTTGCCTTGCCTAGTTCCTGCTGTGCAACACTCCCTACAGAAAACCCCACCAAAACCAGAGTAAGATGCTTCCAGAGAGGATGTAACACAGTAGCAGAAAGGCACAGGAGCAGAATTTCACCTTTTACTCACAGTAGGACTGAATCCCAGATGTGTTGCACACACTGGGCTCTTGGCTACTCTTGGGGACCACCAGCATTCCCCAGTGAGCAGGATCAAGTCCCTGCTCAGCTGATAATGCTTGATGGGAGAGGGCAAGTTTGGGTTTCCAGTCTGGAAAAAAAATAACCACTAATATGTATGAAATAATGATATGGATGTTATCCTAACTGAAGTTCATTACAAATTTGTTGTTGACATTCATGGGAACAGCATCAGACTTTACATTTGAAGTTGCCTTGCTCTGAGATTACCTGACAAACACTAAGCCATAATGTTTCATTTAGAAACTGTCAAAAAGGAATCACTAACCTTTTATACTTATTAAAATTGCTATATGTTCCTGTAAAGGGGCTAGAGAGCAGCTGGACATTTTAATTTTCACTCTATGCAAAATAAAAATGACAGTCAAGAACTTTACCTATTTTTTAAATCCTACTAGTAAAAGTATTTTATTTTATTTCATTTTTATTGAAGAGAAAATAAAATGTGTTTGTTTCCACAGATTTGAGGAGAATTAACATGTGTCTGATTGTTAATATTTGATCCTTCTTTAATTATTTATGGTATCAAGGAATGAATCTGTCAAGTAAATAATGAAATGCGTACATGCAGCATATGTAATTAGGTTAGGTGCATAAATCCAAAGTGTTCACTTTATAGTTGTCAGTGCAAAATTTATTAATAATGAGAAATGCTAAGTGAAGAAAATTCCTAACTGTCTGCACATTAGTGAGGTTAGAGCAGTTGCTGAAAAGGAAAGTTATCATTCTTCTCTTACTGAATTTCATCAATTCAGAATGTTAGTAAATTGTTAAATATTTTCTTCATCTCTGCTTTAAAGATGTAATAAGAGCAGTCTTTAAGTTGTGCTGTGCTGTACTTTGTCATCACTTTGCAAACAGACAGCTATCAAAGTAGAGGTTCTTTGCAGCTTTGTGTAGTTTAAAGCCAATATTACACTTCAGTCTTGCTTTCCTTAGGACATGGGACTTCCCATATGTTTAAAAGGGGTGAACAGCACTGTGTTTATCTCCTGGTATTGTAAGACTGAAGGTGATCAATGAATGCTTATACCCAAGTACAAATGTGACTGCACATTTGTCAGGGGCGTAGGACATGGGTAGCACAAAATAGTGGGTGATGAACTGTGTGTTTGCTTGAGTTGTGTATCACCTCCTGCATTAGCAGAAGTCAAAAAGCCACAATCTTCACACAATGTGTATCTGCCTATAACATATGTACGTATCAGGAAAGATCAACTTTTAGAGGTCCAATTTTTAGCCAGTTTTAAGAACCATGAGACCATCTATTTTGAGCAAAATGGTGTATCTGAATACTTCTTGGGCCTTGAGTGATTTGGTCCACACAATCACAAACCTTAATGCCAAGGGTGGTGACCTGAGCAAAGAGGTGTGTGGTTGTGCCTGGACCCAGAAGTATACAAGCCAAACTAATAGACTTTAACAATGGGGCTATGGACCATGTCACTCTTACCATCCCTTTGCCTTAGCTTGCTAACAAGTTGTTTCTTCTTTTTGCAGATTAAGGGGAAAATGATTCTAGTTAATAAAAACCAAACCAAAACAAAATTAATCTGTGAGTTTATTCCTTCTGGGATCTGAGAAAAATGTCTGAGAGAGATGAAACACCTGTTTGAGACAGAGAACTGTCATTGTGGGACCACAAAGAACATTTCTCAATCCCAATAGGTATTTTTCAGAGCTCCCACTCTGGAAGAAAATTTGATTGCTAAATATATATTTAAAACAATATTTCAATATAATTTTGAAGCTTATCATTATCACAAGTACTTCGTGGGCTAATTCTCTATATCCAAGGATAGGCATTCACCCCAGCTCACTTTTGCTTTGGAAAATTAGATATCTAGTTTGAATTAGTCATCTGGGCTCCCTCCACACTCATTGAGATTCATTGCAGTCTGAAACTGGTGCTCGAGGCTAAGCCTGAGATACAGGAGGTGAATCACTCCCTGGAGACACCAGCTCTCTTCTTGGGCTGGAGAAAGCTGATATTGGAAGCCTAACTTTTAGGCTGCTAAATGAGACGAGCTGAATTCTACACTGTGCATCTGTGCTGGATCTGACTTCTACCTGGGATCTTAAAGGGAAGGTCATTGCATGATGACCGTAAGGTGGCTGAAGCTCTTGGAGACTGACCATGCAACCACAGCAAAGTGCTTGTGCAGGCTGTGCCTTCTTTTTCCAAAACATTAAAATAGAGAGAACTGGATTTGCTGATCAGCAGAGGCTGACCTAAGTCTGGGCTGTCACTGAAAGCCCTAACCTGAAGCTGCATAACTGTATATCTGTATCTCTCACTTCTGCTGGCCTCAGCATCCACATAGCACAGCAGGCAGCTGCTTTGAGAGCTGATTTGGGCACAAGTCTTGGGGAGGTGTCTCAGGGTAACTTTTCATTTTTAGAGATCTAGCTGACCATGCAGCCCCACAGTCACTAGTGCTGGCACAAGGGAGAAAAAAGGTGGGAAAAAAGCAGTTGCCAGCATTGTGGAGAGTTAGGGTTGCTGCTGCTGGTAGCAGTGCAAAATTAAACAGATTGTGAAATTGAACCCCAAGCAAAAGGATGCTGGCAGCCATTCATTAAATTTTGTATCACATTGTTAGATTTTAATCACAACATTTTGTATCAGAATCACAAATCCTCTTATCTGCTGTAAGAGTTTCCTTCAAGCTTAACATTTTTATGCCCCATATAGGATGCAACAATATTCATCTCTGCTAGTCAAGCTTAGAAATGCATTAAACTGCCCAACCAGAAAATCGGGAACAGGCATTTAGTGATGCAAAATGGTAATTCTGCAACCTAATGCCTAAGGGACAGATCAGTCATCACAGACTCCCACTTCTGCCTGAAAAGACCAATTAGATGACTCTGCCTATTCAACTATCAATACAGGATTGCTCCCAACAGGATATTCCCCTGTGCTTTACCCACTCTAATTTTAAATTACTCAAGTGCCAAGACTTCTATCACTTCCCTGGGGTGACCATTACACATTTGAAGTCCTCAGTGTGAGGAAATGCTTCCTGATATTCTGTCACAATTTCCCTATGCTTAGATTCATCCCTTTTTACCTAGTTACACATTCTTGAACAGCTCTATCTAAACCTAACAAGAGCTAGCATCACATCACCCCCACTTTTTTTTTTTTTAATAATTATTCCTAGGCAGTAAACACATACAAGAAAAGTCAATTATTTCAACCACTAGTAGTATTATTGGTGGTGTTCTGGTGATGAGGTGCCTTAAATGAGGAGCATTAAATGAAGTTGCTCCAAAAGGAAGAGTTTTCTCCACAGATTCTTTGAGGAAGAATGATAAAGACTGAACAAAAGGAAGTCTACGAAAAAAACTATGAACTGCAGGTTATGTGCTATTGTGGAAAGAGGAGTTTGCTACTTACATGAGAGTCCCGTAACAACAAAAAATTAGGATAAAACTCCTCAAAAGAAGATCTTAAGGCTTATTCTGAATTTTGAGGTTTTGGTCGGTAGGTAAGTCCCAGAACCCAGTGGGTTGCAACTGGTTCATGAAAGAGGCAGCAGAACTGTGCTGCAGCCCAGTGCTCTCAGACACTCTCAGGTGCCCTTGCTCCCTGCAAGAAATAAGGCTTAACTGCATCTTGTATAGCAGGAAAAGACTTGTTTTCAAACAGCTTGGGCAAATGAATGACAGACTTCCTCCTCAGCAATCTCTTCATGCTTCATAAAGGGGCAATAATGTTTTTGTCCTGCTCTTTTCATCTGAAACAATGCCGTCCTGAATTTTGGATCAGGTATATTCAGGATAAGCTTTCCCAAAGTAGCTGCAAGACCTTTCAGCCTGCTTTAGGTAGAATTCCTTTTTGACTTTTTCCCTCACACAGTGAGTATTGTATAGTCAAAGCGTTCATCTGTTTTATCAGACAAGCAGAACTGTTGGTCTGATATCTTTTAAAAAAAGATACACTTCTCTGATTAACTGAAGAGTAATAGCATGAAATTCTAGTCTCCGATAAGTAACATATTGATGCTTATGTCTAATTTAATCAGCATCAGGAGGGACGGGAGTGCCTATTCCTTCACCATCAGTTATACAGCAGTTCAAGGTGATAAATCCTATCTGCAGAATGATATTCCGTCGACATTTCTATAATATTAATTAGATCACTGTGTCAGGCTGTAGGAAATTTGCTTAACATTCATTAGAAATTTCTTATAGATAGATAGGCACCCCTCCCTACTTCTCCCCCCCGTTTTCTTTCTTCTGTGATTGACAGGTGAGGTCAAGCCGGAGACAGCCCCCCTTCTCTCCTCATGCCTGAAAAGCCAGGTCACCGGACTCCATAATGCATGGGGAGTGGGAGGGGAGGATTATGCCTTGAAGAGATAGCCTATTAAATTGGACAAAAGCTCATCTGCCTCCAGGCTCCATTGCCAGGTCTTTTCAGCCTGCAACCAGCACGAAGAACGCAGGCAAGTGTACAACGCAAAAGCCATTTGCATTACCCCGCAGTCATTTTTATATGTGTAGGTAATGAAGTTGTCAGTGGAGCCTCGAGTGTGGCAGACCCTGATATTCAAATAGACCTGCCAGCTCTTCCCCCTCCTTGCCACCACCCTCTGCTCCCCGCTCTCCCCCCATACCCACAGCGGATCTACTGACTGGATTACTGCTTCACTGGCTCCCCAGCTCTGACTGTGCTTGCACTCCTGCCCCTGTCAAGAGCTTTTGTTTCCAAGTCAGAGAACAGGCAGCTTCAGCTGCCTGCACACTGCTGCCCACACTCTGGTGCTGGCCCACACAAACCCGTGTTGCCTGCACACACAGAGTGTCACAAGCTTACTGATGATGAGTGATAAGTGTCCTGGACAGACACACCATGGCCTTGCCTGCAGCAAACCTACAGCAGCAGTCCTGCTGAGTTTGCAGGGAAAGCTCTCCAAGGCACCACATTAATCCCAGCTTGCACATCTGGGGCATTTTGTTGTGGTCAAACACAAGGGAAAGGCTTTGCATCTGTAAAATAGTAGATTTTCTACGTGATCTGGTGTGTTCATGGTTGGCATGCCTATCATGCCCTTTTGCTGTGGACCAGCAGAGCATGATGTGACTGTGCATGCAGCTGGGAGTGAGACAGCAACCAAGTGATACACAACACTCACGTCCACCGATGTTGAGGGGGTGCTGGCAGAGGGCTCTGAAGACATACTTTGTCCTGATAAAAGAAACCACAGGATCATAAATAACAAGGCAGTCAGAACTGGCCTTTGAAAAATTTTACATTTGTTTAGGGGGAGAAATTTTAAAAATTCCCTGTGATAAAGCTGCCTAGTAAGCAAAAGATTTGAATCAACCCCATTAGCCTTGGAAACTAGCTTTTACTAAATATGGGGCTAGGCTCTCAGCCCTTGTTAATTGGGGCAAACCTGCTGAAGTCAATGGAATGACAGTGATTTATACCTGGATGAAGGCTTGGGGGATGGATACTTAAAAGGAAAGCTTCCTTCTCTCTGCTGGACTCACTTGTGGTCACAAGCCTGCAGGCACAAATTGTAGATTCTAGGCTTGATTGAGAGATGTCACTAGGTTGCTGTGGGTTGTCAAATTGCAAAACTGAAGACCATTTAAAAAATTTCATCACCTTGGTAAATATTTAGCTGCCTCAATAGTCTCATTTTTGGATCAGCACCTCATTCATTATTTGCAGAAAAGGATACTTTCTGTGCTCTTATGAAAATGATCAATGATTCTTTAGCACAGATGGCCCTTGGGATTAATTTATTTTGTAAGCAGTGTGCTAAAAAGACTGGTTCAAGCATTTTTTAAAAACTTACAGGAGGGTCAAAACCACAAAGGTTTCAGCAGCATTTTTTGGCCTTTGCTCTTACAATGAGATCTTAGAAAGTTCCCTAGAACCCCAGCAAGATACAAATTTTCATGGCATGATACATCATTGTGCCACTGGAATTCATTTGCCTTCAGGAGCTGCTTTTTGAGCAACCCAAAATTTATTTAGGAAAGTGAACTTTATGTTTACAGTACAACAGTTAGCCTGCAAGTATTACCAGTGTACAGGGCTATTCTAAATGCACCAACCTGCAGATTAAAGGCTCCCTGAGTATAAATTGGCATGATGCACTGTAAATGATTCACAAATGGAGGAGTCCCTAAGTGTGCATTGACTCGCTACACCATAACGTCTCCTACAGAGGTTTTACAGCATCTTATGCCAATGATCCATGGATTAAGGACTCCCAAAGTGCACATTGACACGATAGACTGGAGCTGTTTTGGTCTATCGTGTCAATGATCCAGTGATAATGACAGTGTCTTGTGCAGACCCACTGAGACCAGGGTTGTTGTGGTTCCCGATGGAAAAGCCAAAATTGTCCCACTTTAGTCAGATTGACTATTTTGGGTGCTGCAGGAAGATGGACAATGTTTTCACAATGTGCTGCTCCTTCATAGGTTGGACTCAATGATCTCTATGGTCTTTTCCAGCCTTACCAACTCTGTGATTCTGTGATTCATATCAGTTGAGGAATGTCTTCAGCAGTGCAGTTCTGTAGTCTGGGTGACTTCTGCATATGTACATGCTTATACAGCTACATATAAAAATGGGGGACAAGGGCACTTTAATACATTTTAAATGTATATCTCTCTCTACATACAGAGGAGGACTCTCACATTAAAACTTTGTCACTATCATTGAGGATAGCAAGGCTCAAACTGAGAAGAGTCATTCTAGATGCAGATTGACTTCCTGGCCACGCAGGTGGTAAGATAAACCATGAATTTCCTTAATACTAGTAGAAGCATCCTTAGTACATCCTGTGTGTGTATATACTCTGGATTTACCCACCTTGATACTAGGGAAGACTTTTTCTGCTCAAGATCTTTCCTTCCACAAATTTTAACTCCTTTTTCAGCCAACCTGCCTCTTCACTCCTTTGTTCATAAGCATGTGCATTCTGAAATTGCAGCATCAAAAAGAAAAAATAAATACTTCCCACAGCGTTTACTACTTTAAAAGTAATTTTATAATTATTTTGATAAGCTAATCAGAATAAGCCTCTTGCCTATCTTTCTCCAAGGCACTTTTGCCACTTCCTGGTGTATACAGAAATGCACTCAAAATCTCACCCAGGCTCATTCAAATCCAAGGAGTCACTATAGTTGTGTTCAGTGGCATTGTGGTAAAGCACAACAAGTGGCACCTGTTTCTGTAAAGAAAGATGAAAAGTGTAGGCAGCAGGAAGAAAGAGTTCTAAATTTCTATTTCCTCCACAAGCATATAAGCATTGTAAATTTTTTAACTGTGAATAATCATCTGTGCTATGTCTGCCTGCACAAGTAATGTCACTCAACAATAGTGGATGTTCAGGATAAAACAGTCAGTACTCTGATCACATGTTCTATGTTCTTTGGGGTTTTAATTGATATGAACTCTAGCCTGACCCCCAAGACTGAACACCTAGTAGCAAGCATACAGGTATACCCCTGAAGATTACCTTTTGGGTTGTTTTCCTCCAAAATTAATTCAGTGCTCCAAGTCTGTTTTGCTACATGACCCAACATGAAGTAAATGGGGACAGCTAAGAGATTCTTGCTTCTGCTTCTGCAGGCTCCTGCTACAACCTGAAACACTTCCACCAATAAGCCCAGTGTCATCCTGCCCTCTTCCAGCTGAATCTCAGCATAAACTTCATGATTTTATCTCAGAGTAGCGTATGGTCTGTATCGCTTAGCACAGCCCTCAGCTATTACTGCTCAAAAAATACCAGCATCTGCAAACCACCAGCTCTGCACATGTGGGTGCACAACACACTAGCAAACCCCTCTGGGTTATGGCATCCTTAATACCTACTGGGTTTCTGTATCGATCTGCCATGGCCTTAGCCCTCTGCCATAGTCCACAGAGTTTATTTTCAGAAAGAGGTCTGTGAATATGCACATACACATACACACAGAGACATGTAATTTTACAGCAAATGATTATTTTTATGAAAATGTTCCATGCAGAGATGCTTGGTATGCTTTCAGTAGCACCACTTAGTGTCTGAACAGGCTGAATCTGTCCTCATCAGTAGCTGTAGGATACACTGGGGACAGCCCCTATGTATCTCCTGCTGAGGTTGCTCCTAGATATACTGCATACTTCAGCCAATTTGGGGACAATACTGCTTTTCATTGAAATACTAATAAGGAATTATGCAAAAGTGTAAAACCTAACATGGATCTGATGCAGCCCATACAGAGTTTGAAAGGCCGGAAGAATAATAATTACATTATCTCTCTTCTTGAGGATCTCAGCCAATGCCAGTTACTACTGTGGTCAAAATCTTGCTGCAAATTAGAGCCCCAGCTTTCAAGTTGTTAAAGAATAAAAAAATATGGCCACACTCCTGATAAATGTGGAGCAATAGAAAATCCAAGTAGGAAATAGATGGAGAAATTAAAGGAAAAGGGAAATGAAAAATTCTTTCTCGAGTTCAACTTGGTAATCAGGACCTAAGTGGATCTGAGAGAGTCAGGTCAGGGAAGGATCTGAGGCTCATTTTTTCTCAGAAGTGAGGAAGGGAAAAGGGACATGAATGGGCACAAAAGAAGGAGTGGAAGAAATGCATGTGTGCTTCAGAAGTGGGTTTTTTTTCTTAGAGGGTAAGACCCATTTTTAGTTCAGGAGAGAAGAGCTCCCTAGGAACTGGGAACACCTTCTGACTCACTCTGGGATAAAGCTGCAAGAGATGCATATAAAGATGATTGGGGTGAAATTCAGTTATCTGTACATGGTTGTCTCGTTCCATTGGAGATGTCCTTAGCCACTTCAGGGGTCTGTTCAGGCTGGATGGGATGACACAGGAGCTGTGGAAGACCGGTCCCCATCTGTAGTGGCAGCTGAAGTTTATCCCAGCTGCCCCAGGACATCTCAGGTGACATCAACTGCCTTATCTGGGTAACAGAATCAATCCCATAAAAACCACACATCTTAGTATAAAGGTGATCAGCATGTGCAATTTATAGCTGTCCTGAGAACCTTTAATTCCTGTGCACTTGCCTGAAATAAATATACCCTGAAAATAGCCTTTTTTTTTTTAACTTCCAGATTTTTATATTTGTATCCTTAGTATTTAATTTTGAGATGAAAGGAATCTAGCTTCTTTATACAGATGAAAGCTACACTAAACTTTTCCCTTTTGAAAGATCTTTCAAACATTAGCTGAATAATTTTTGTCCATTTGACCATCGAGTAATTACTTCAGAATATCCTCTCCTGTGCTGCTTTGCTAGCAGTCAGACCTCTGTAATAAAATATTATGTTCAAAATATATTTTAGAAGAAAGATATATAATCCTATTAATGGATTTCTTTAAATTCTCTATATGTGTTTTGCAATGAAATAAGCATAGTAATATCTAAAGTTCTGCTTCAGGATTTATGCACTCTTAATGGATGGAGATTATTTCTTTGGATAATGTAAATATCCAAAGATTTAGTGAAGACATAAAAACATTCATTAGACCTCTGTAATTAGAATTATAGTTACAAAAGCTTCAGAGTGCTAAATTTACCTGTAGTATTCAACTGTTTAAAATTTTTAGTAAATAGCCCTCACCAAGGGGAAGAACTCAGAGCTGTGGAGGTGGAATTCACCTCCAAACTGATGAGAGGGCTCACCTCCTCTCAAACTGGACAAATAACCTATGAAACTATATTTATGGAGACCAGCTCCTCCAGGCCACCTGCAGCATTCCAAGATCTTCTCTTTGGGGGTTGCTGTGGAGCATGCCTCAATTAAATGTCATCTACAGCTTGCAACAAAGGCTCAGATAGATCCCTCATTTCCCAGGCTGATGTTTCCTTGGTGCTGTATGCAAATCACAGTTATGTTTTGGAAATCGCTTGGAGGCCTTGCACATGTATGTGAATGTTGGGGCTGAATCTGGCTCTAACGTCTCACCATAAGTGGAGTAAGGTAACACTTTTTAATGAATATTGCAAATCAAGTAATTTCTCCAATTCTAGGTTTGTTCAGGCTACTTCACTGTCATGCAAATGTTTTCTCTATTTTTAATGCAAAGAACAGCAATGACACAGAGCCCAGTGATGATGTCTTGGAATCCAATCAGAAAACCTGCATAAAGATGAAAGGTCTTACCAACAAGAAGTGAGCTTGCTAAACTACACCTTTCAATGAATTCAGACAAAACTGAAAAATGTTGTTGATATCAGATCCTTAGGCTGATTACTGAAGCGTTCGATTTTTCAGCATGTCAATTCATCACTGTCTATCTGGTTATATTTAACACTTTCTCCTGTTTCCATCCTGCCTGCTGAGATAGGCAATCTCTGTCACACGGTATCTGCTTCACCAGAAGGTCAATAGACCATTGTGGAGGCCCATGAGTCCTGTTCCCAAGTCACCTTGATTCTCTATACGATAATGCTGACAGCAGGTGGAGCTTCCATGTCTTGTGGCACCTAAAATATTAATGAGATTAGAGCTTCCATCCTTCAAACAGTTCAGTGCTTCCTTGTCAGTGCTTTTCAATTATGCAGCCAGTCCATGGAATGCAAAACCTCTGCAGTAATGATTGCTGTCCTGAACTGGTATTGCCCAAATATTGCATTGGTTACACTGGTGTTCATTTTCTGTGAGAATGTGCCACTTTGCATTTTAAGCTAGCAACAGGCTCAAAATTTTTGTGGAAGATAGTAGGCTTTGGATAACTCAGTCGGGAGATGAGAGATTTGGCTGTTGATACAGAGTTTATGTTTTGTTACACCTTACGAGTCCTGGCCAGTAAAATACCATGAAAATGGTGGGTCACACTTCCATGTACACTAGCCTGCTTTGGGGATTACTTGTGAGGAGGTCTTAGGCTTCCCTAACTCAAGTCTACTGGAGAATACCCTTAGTGCAACAGCTGTGGTGTGGGACTGATGAGGATTAAACAACCTTCTTCTCTGCTATTTCATTGTCAGTGACTGGACAGGGCAACTCTTAGGTTACTTCCCTGTTTCTGTCAGATTATCCATCATTATGTTCCTGGATCCTGGATGCATATATGTGCACATATGCACATATATAGCTTTGGAGGTCAACTTATAAATCGGTCATTGACTGATTAAAAGGCATTTATTGTTAGAACTTCATGTTAGTTTAGCACAAGGGCTTCACTGGCTTCCTGAATGGGGATTAATTTTCCATTGTCAGTCCTAAACTAAATTCTGGATCTGGATCATTCTGGATGTTAGGGAAATCACTTTTTGTTACTTGGTTTCTCCCCTTTGTAAAACAGTAATCACACAACTTGCATAGCTTTGTAAAGAGCTTTGAGATCTATGGGTGAGACACACTATAGGCATTTTAAGCATGATTTATTTCCTTGCAGGGTCTATCCCTAAGTGGCTCATTGAAGAAACAACATTTATAAATATGCATAGCTCCCTGGTATAGAATTTTTCCTATTCTTTTCAGAATATACAGGCTAAGATGTTATTATTCACTTTTCCATTTTTAGAATCAACCATTAAATTGCACTGCACTGCTGTGTTGTAGCAATTAAAATAACTACTGTCTATTTGGCAGTCCTTTAATGGGAAATGAAATTCACTTTTAGGCATATATCATGGTAATACATATATCATATGGTATACAATTTAGATCATTTTGGAGCACAGTAGCAGTATTAGTTCTTATTCCCCACCTAACCATCATTACAAGCATCAATTTTGTTAATTAAGAATTTTAAGCCCTGTGAATTTATAGTACAATTATGTTTTACTTCATAAGTATGTCTGTGCCACTCTACAACTATTAACAAAATGTCCACTTATATTATTTGCTGGTGGTTTCAAAGGATGATGAAATTTTGGATGAAGATTTACCCTTTTGTCTAAGCTTTGCTCACTGTGTGTCAGCTGTTTGTCAGCAAAACATAACAGTGAAGACTTTTGACTTAATTTTTTTTTTTTTTAAGAAAAGCCAATTCATCAGGTAGGAAAGACTGCTACTCGCATTCTCAAGTCCTGCCAAAGACAAATGGCTGCAAAAATTTAAAATCAATCATTAACAGATTAGCTGTTGGTCCAAAGTAAATAGCAATCAGCTTATTAGGCATCAGGCAGAGTGAGATAAAGGGGAAGAGTTATTGAAAATGAGGATGTTTGCTAGGGCTGTGCTGATGGAGCAGAACAGGGAAAGGCTGTTTCTTTGTTGCTCTAATTACAAATGGAAAATAACCTACAGTGCTGAATATATATGCACATATATAGCTTTGGAGGTCAACTTATAAATCGGTCATTGACTGATTAAAAGGCATTTATTGTTAGAACTTCATGTTAGTTTAGCACAAGGGCTTCACTGGCTTCCTGAATGGGGATTAATTTTCCATTGTCAGTCCTAAACTAAATTCTGGATCTGGATCATTCTGGATGTTAGGGAAATCACTTTTTGTTACTTGGTTTCTCCCCTTTGTAAAACAGTAATCACACAACTTGCATAGCTTTGTAAAGAGCTTTGAGATCTATGGGTGAGACACACTATAGGCATTTTAAGCATGATTTATTTCCTTGCAGGGTCTATCCCTAAGTGGCTCATTGAAGAAACAACATTTATAAATATGCATAGCTCCCTGGTATAGAATTTTTCCTATTCTTTTCAGAATATACAGGCTAAGATGTTATTATTCACTTTTCCATTTTTAGAATCAACCATTAAATTGCACTGCACTGCTGTGTTGTAGCAATTAAAATAACTACTGTCTATTTGGCAGTCCTTTAATGGGAAATGAAATTCACTTTTAGGCATATATCATGGTAATACATATATCATATGGTATACAATTTAGATCATTTTGGAGCACAGTAGCAGTATTAGTTCTTATTCCCCACCTAACCATCATTACAAGCATCAATTTTGTTAATTAAGAATTTTAAGCCCTGTGAATTTATAGTACAATTATGTTTTACTTCATAAGTATGTCTGTGCCACTCTACAACTATTAACAAAATGTCCACTTATATTATTTGCTGGTGGTTTCAAAGGATGATGAAATTTTGGATGAAGATTTACCCTTTTGTCTAAGCTTTGCTCACTGTGTGTCAGCTGTTTGTCAGCAAAACATAACAGTGAAGACTTTTGACTTAATTTTTTTTTTTTTTAAGAAAAGCCAATTCATCAGGTAGGAAAGACTGCTACTCGCATTCTCAAGTCCTGCCAAAGACAAATGGCTGCAAAAATTTAAAATCAATCATTAACAGATTAGCTGTTGGTCCAAAGTAAATAGCAATCAGCTTATTAGGCATCAGGCAGAGTGAGATAAAGGGGAAGAGTTATTGAAAATGAGGATGTTTGCTAGGGCTGTGCTGATGGAGCAGAACAGGGAAAGGCTGTTTCTTTGTTGCTCTAATTACAAATGGAAAATAACCTACAGTGCTGAACAAGTTGAGCTCCCTAGCTGAATTGAATGGAGCATAGTTCTTATGTTCTACATCATGGCTTGATTTATCTTGATTATCAGTATTTTGCACTACTTCTTCCTTCCCCAAAAGGCCATGCATTACTGAAGTAAATGGAATTTTTGGCTTTGCAAAGAATGGGATGTTGCAGGGAGAGTTGCCACAGGAGAAATGCTCTTCTCATCCGAAAATATAATTTCCATACAGGAAATTCCTCTCATATGATGGAATTTTGCTCACAACAGGGTTCCATTATAGTTAAGCTACAGATTGCTGATGACTAAATCACAGCCAGCTTGTACCATGGTTGTATTTGAGCACAGTGAAATTCTGTAGAGCAAATAAATTCAGAATAAGGTGGATGTTGCAAGAGGAAACAGGGAGGGAGAAGGAGCAGAGGGTCAAAAGGCTGAGAAAACAGAAACAATTACGTTGGATAGGAAGCAAAGCTGAGAGGAAAGAAGACAAACAATAGCTGAAAGTAAAATGAGATGTGGAAGCAGAAAATAAAAGAAAGTAAAGCAGGAAGTAGATGGAAATGGCTACAAGTTGATGACAAAAGCTCCCTTTCATCATATAAACACTGAAGTGTTTACATAGAGAGTAACTGACCATTGGAATGATTTACCAGGAGTGAGGGCCATTTCCCCATGACTGAACATGCGAAGTCCAGATTGATATGCTTTTCTAACAAAACAGGATACCTGAGAATTGTCTTTTCAGTGTTTGATGAAAATAACATTTTATATTTATGATGTTTGCTTTTTACCCTATGTCTCTTGTATAAAAACCCAAAGTGTCTATTTTCCGTTCATTTTCTGCTGCTTTTGCTTTAATTTATTCTCAAAGATGTCCAAGCAAAAATTCATAAAATGACATAAATGTGATTTCAACAGAAAGAAAAAAGTGAAAGGTATCAGAAAAACACATCTTAACCATTATTTGCCAATGTTTCCACAGAAAAGAGCAGTCATCTGAAATGACAAAGTAGCAGAGGCCTCTTTTCCACATGCTGAAATGGCTGAATAAGTTAACACAGAACAAAAATAACTTTTCAGCTTGCAATTCATGGAGTCCTGGGAGAGCAGCCCACACCTGAGGGCAACAGAGCTGTGCCAGTCTGTCATCCTTGACCTGTTTCTTCATGTTCCAAGGAACAGAGAGGTGATGCCGCTTTCTGTCTACAGCAAGAATTTTTTGAATTATTTACAACAGACAGAAGGACAGCTTCAGGGAGAGGATGGGGATGTTGGTGCAATGCTATAGACATTGATCCTGCTAGGAAAAAGAGCAAACTGACTTGCAATACAGATGGTGATGTAAATGTAGAGGGAGGGACATTTTCCAGTGTCATCTTCAGCCTAAAAGAGGACTCCATGAATATTACTCAAGTAATTTTCCTATCCTAAGTAATGGTGCTCTCCACTGTACAGTACGATGGAAGCTGTGCAGCGAATTCACAGGACCACAGGATATTCCAAGTTGGAAGGGACCCACAAGGATCATCTAGTCCAACACACAAGCGAATGGCCACCCAGGGATCGAACCCACAACCCCGGAGCCATGGGCACCACGCTCCATCCATCCGAGCCTCCCATTGTCTAGGCCATGTCACTGAGTTCCTCATCCAGCATATTCTTAAACACCTCCAGGGATGGCGACTCCACCACCTCCCTGGGCAGACCATTCCAATGAGAGATCACTCTCTCTGTGAAAAAGCTCTTCCTAACATCCAGTCTAAATCTCCCCTGGTGTAGCTTAAGGCCATGTCCTCTTGTTCTGGTGCTGCATTTTCACAGTTTATCTCCCTGAAGAAAATTGCCAGATTTTCACTGAATTGCTCGTGAGAACAGGTCAAAAGCAAAGGAATGGTGAAGGGCTGAGCAGTAGCCAGTTGCAGGGATGCCCTACAGAAAATTGAGGAAAGCAGCTGCAGGACGATCTCTTAATAACAGAGAAATACCAGAAGTAGTTGACATTAAGACTGTAAAGAAACAGTTACAGTTGTGACATGTATTTTACAAGAACTGCCTTACCAATTTTTCCACCCACATATTCCTTTACACAATTTTTGCTTCTTTTAATTAAGTGTTTCAAGAGAAAATAATGGGATCTTAAAGTCTCCTGTATTTTGGAAAAGGTGGTAGTAAATTGTGTAGTTTTGACCTTTTCAGCTTTTCGTAATTTGATTGGCTGTCTGATCCTCTCCCCCCACTATTTACAGCTGCTGTGAACTGTAAAGAAGGGGTAGGATGGCTAGCCAGCTGAAATACAGAATATTTAAAAGGTTAAAATGCTGCAACATGCTGGTGCATTCCACAGAGTATATAGGCATTATAAATTTCGCTGCATTGATCACATAAAAGATTGAGAAATTAAATTACTTCATGAATAATTTTCTGTGGGACAACAAATGTGACCAAAATAGGGAAAAATGGTATCACTCTGACCTCAGATCTGGGAAGCATATTTTTTTGTGTGTTTATTATTTCTGCTGCAATAATAGATGAAGACTCCTTCTGAAGTACAGAATCATTTTAGCAATCACTGAGTATCCATGAGTGACACAAAGAAAACCTGCCCTAGAAAGCTTGCAATCAAAGCATCTTGAATCCATTCAACAGGTGACTAAATAGAGGTGGTGACCTTCTTAGGAATAAATATTTCTTTTTTAGAATACCAGAGGGAGATCTTCAAGAAAACACAGTATACTTTGAAAGTAATTCCTTAGCAGATGGAGACAGTAACCCAGAGACACTATTAGCCATGTAATGAGTCCAGAGGGCATCTGAGGGGCAATGCCAAATAATCTGACACCCTAGCAATTTGTTGAGGAGATTGACAGGAAGGTAGAAGGGCAATAGGAGATCAACAGAATCTGACCAGGATGACAGCTGAGACACTAATAACTAAAAGAAGTAAAATCTTCAAGTTTTGTTACTTCCCTTTGTCATCAATGATGAGTCTGGTGAACAGCAAACAGTTCTATGCAAGCTTTCCTCAGTGGAAATGAGTGCTTAGGGCAAATCTGAAGAAAGGCTTCTCAGAAAAAAACAAACAAACAAACCAACAAATGAAACCAACCCAAATAACCCCACCCCAAAGCAAAATTAAAAACAAAACAACAAAGCTTGTCTCCCCAATTGTCAGTTTTTTAAGAAACAAAGAATCCATAATAATGTTTATTTTGTGCCCAAGACAAATCCAAAATGTCATAACAAAGAGGTGCATAAACTCCAGCAAGAAATTTTCTGGCACCGTGAACACTGTGAAGGCAGATCAGCAGTGACTGGACCTCCGCACTAAGGCTGGAGAATTGAGGGTGAGTCTCGGCTCCCTGCCCTGATTCCACACATGCCCACACTTGGTTAGGTAAGCACAGCAGAGGGAACACAGGAGTACTGCAGGTGACCAAGTGGAAAACAGATACAGGCAAAAAGAACTGATGAATCAACTAGAGTCACAGATACAATTCAGAATTGTAAAATTTTTTCTCAAGTTCCTCATGCTCTTGGAAGTTTCATCTTTTTCGAGTTGTTGCTCTGGATTAAAGTCAGAAGTGAAGGGAGAAAATCTGTTACCACACTGAGATACTGGGAAAATGTCTTCAGAAGGAAATGGCAGTATTGTTTCTGAGCCATTATTTGAAATACACTCATGATCTTGAGGGATTTATTTTCTGTGGTCATTAGAACTGAATGTTTTCACTGATTTAGAAAGATTCTTTCTGGAGAAGCTGCAGCTGCTGGGACAAACAAGCCTCCATTCTGCTGTGCTGATCCCTCTGGGAGCCAGGAGTGATTGACAAGGGGCTCTGGTTTGGACAGACTCTCACCCTAAGGTACAGGAACTGGTGCATGCATTTCAGCGAGAGCAGCCTTTGCAGCACTGAGCCAGGGGGATTTTCCCCCTTTGCATGAGCATCAAAAGGCAGGCAAAAGTGTTTCCAGCCTGTCTGTGATGACAGGACATGCAGACACAGCTCATGAAGCTAGTCCCAGTCTTTTTCTGTCCCTAAGGTGGCGTCTAGCCCACCCTCTCTGAGCTGTTCTCAGGAGCCGCAGGAAATCTATATATACAAGAGACAGGACATTTCTGGGTTTAGCTGCAGGATCTGTTGCTTGAGAGACAGAAAGTCCAGAACAAACAGCGTCACCTCCAACATCACTGAGGTGAGCTGGACATGGTGTGGGACTTCTCATGCCGAGGCATCCTTGGATGTCTCTGTGTGCAATCTCCTGATGCCTCTCCCCTCCTCCATGGAAAGGCGTAAATATACTGATGTCATCCCCAAACACTACAGCTGACTCGGAGGCTCAGGGACCTCACCAGCCCAGGCATCCAGCTGCTTGCCTCCTCCCACATCTGGACTACAGATACTATGGGATGGCCTGCTGCATTCACCCTTTTCTTCAGGAAAGACAGAGCAGAGGCAGACTGTGAGGTTTTGGAGGTGCTGAGCTCTGCCACTCTGCTTACTGGGCCCTGGAGGTCAGCTGCTGGCGGCGGTGGTGTCTTGGTTCTCCTGCAGGGCTGAGGGAGGGCGATGTCCACTCCTGCTAAGGTGCTGAAGCTGAGGAGCCCTAACCTCTGCCTGGTTCTACAACCAGCCCATCTGCAGAAAAGGCATCAACATTAGAATACACATGTGTACTCAGTTTGGTGGAGGTATAATTTATTTGAGCTGTTATTACAGAATCAGTAAGGTTGGAAAAGACCTTAAGAGATCATCAAGTCCAACCTATCCCCTATTACCTAATCTAGTCAAACCTGTTACCTAACCTAACCTAACCTGTTGCTATCCTACTACCAACACACCATCCTACCAATAACACACTACCCTAATATCTAGGTGAACTTGCTATTGATGTCCTCTGGGGGGGTTGCCCAGTGCCTACAAGTGCCCAGGCATGAGACAGGCAGTCAGCAACTCTTGGGGAGGGAAAGTTTACCCTGGGAGCCGTGGCAGCCCTTCACCAGCCTGGAGCCCCAAAGACCACCCGTGGGCAGAAAGGGGGAGGCTGCCCTGTGCACCTCCTGCCCGCGAGGCAGAGCTGTGGGCGGACAGAGGCAGCCCCCGAGCCTGGGAGGGCACTGCCGCCCCCCGCCCACAGCGCCGAGCCGCTTCATTTTCGCCCGCTGATCAGATATATTTACTTCTCGGGTATTTCCCTAACCAGAATTGACTGCGCTATAATTGCCTATTTCTTTGGTCCATTGGCTGTTAACCTTGAAGCGCGCCGGGCGGGGGCAGGGAGGCCCTCCCTGTCAGCCCTGACCCCGGCCGCGCCGCGGGCTGCCATGACAACGGCGACAGATGTCACCCGCGCCCCCCGGACGGGGAAAATCGATCTTGCGACGGCGCCGCCACGCACAGCCACCGACCTGCCAAGTGTTCCCGGCTCAATCATTTGTTTCATCTAGCGAGGAGAGGAAAACATAAAAGAAATGAAATGAATTTGACCCCTGTCTTTCCAGTGACTCTGGTGCTGCGCTGAATCCTAGCAAGCGCCTCTTACAAATTTGAAAAAAATTACATTAAGAATAACATTTTGAAGTGAAATGACTCTTGTAATGTCAACTCTCCAGAAACATGTTATTTCAAATGTCAGATACCTAGCAATCGTTTGCTATTTTCTGGATGTGTCCGGAGGTTATCTTCACCTCAAGTGCATTTCAGGTAAATTATTTTAAAGAAACTGCCTGTGAAGTACACACACACACACACACACACACACACACACACACACACACAAAATTGCCTGCGCCTGCTTTTTTACGCCAGTCCAATGCGGAGACCTCCTTTGCAGCTGTGATAGAGCATCTCCATGATGACAAGATGATAGACAATTCTCTGAACTGACAACATCTCTTCTTTGTTAAACCTGTACCCGAGTGAAAGGACCTTCTCAGTCCAGAGGAGGGTTCCCTGACACTGGTGGCCAGTGGTACACCAGTGGATCCTGGGGGCACAGGAAGGGTCCCCCCCGCCCCCCACCTCTGTGTTACCTGGGGTTTGTTCACAGCATATGCAGATGATTTTGAGACCAGACTCTACAATGCTGTGCCTATGTTTGCCAATGCATCAGTGTCATCTCAGCAATGTTACACATGTGTCTGACAAATAGGGAAAAACCCAAACCCCACGGGATTTGGATCATACCAGATGAGCCTGCTGGCAAATTTTAAAGGCAGCTCCTCCCAAATCTGTAGAGATGGAGAAATAACCTTACCCTTAAAAAAAAAGAAAAACAGCATGCCACTGAAGGTGATTATAGCGAAAAGGATGCCTTAATATTTTGAACGCGATACATCTGTCTCTCTGCTGTGGGATATTTTATTGCATTTTTGCCCTCAAGTGAAGCTGACGGGAGCCAGGCTTGCAATTTAAATCAATAAGAACCCTTTACCATGGCCATAAAATACTTGGTTAAACCTTTGAAGTGGCCACAGTTGAATGCGCAGTGAACACAGCATAAATGCTCCTTGAGATGTATTGTGTTAGACCACTGCTAAAGTGCCACACCAAGGAAGCGGTGCCTGAGCACGTTCTCTGAGCAAGGCAGAACAGTCCATCTTCTGTGGGGTGCCAGGGGGGTTGCTGTAAGTCAATGCTCATAACTGGTATGCTGCCCCACACCACAGATGTCTAGCACTGGTGCTCCCAGCTTGATGGGTTTCCTGGCGTGGGAAGTCAGGTTTGAAAATCCGATAATATGTTATTCCACTTCTCAGCAATGGCTAGGGAAACAGGAAGCAATCATGGCTGGATCAGCAGTGTTTCCAGGGCCAAGTCCTCGATTATGTAAATCAGCATTTTTGCATTGAGAAGCAGGTCTGAATGACCCCAGACGAGGTGTCGTCTTTGCAGGATAGTGACTAAATTAATGTATGTCTGTCTAGCTTTTGGCATGTGCATGCACGTATTGGTCTCTACATAAATCCAGATAAAAGCCTATGTAAATGGAGAAAGCTCTCCATGCTTTCTCATGAAGCATTTGATCACTTAAGATTTAATACTTACAGTAAGGATATTCAAAGTAAAGGTTAATACTTACATCCTTTTTGCAAAAAAAGCAGTAACAAAACAAGTAAAGTTTAAATCTGTAGCCTGACTTTGTGATTGTTTATGACAAGTCCTTGGAATTCCTTAAGGAGAAATCTGTGTTTTCTCTTTCTATTTGTAAATAAATTTTTCATTTAAGGAAACCAAAGACCAAGCATTACTTTATTACTGGATAAATTATACTGCTAAAGCCTCTGGCCCAGTGGCAGGACAGAAGTGGATAAGGTGTATGTTTTAAGGTCATAAAAGATTTGTTATTCCAGAGACAGAGGGAGCACGTTCAAAACCAGAATTAAGCGCACACAGTACAGAGTACACTATATGCCCTCTGAGGGCAGTTCTCTGGCTGTACAGTGGGTCCTGCCCTGGGCATCCATCCTCTGGCTGCCAAATCTTGCTCAGTTTGGGACAAGCAGTCCAGTTGACTGCACTGTTTGTTCTGTTTCATTCCCTCCAGTGAAAGCTGGATCCAGTCCAGTGAGGTTCAGCTCTTCAGCCAATATATTAGGATGGAAAAGACAGTCTTCCTTTCTGTCCTGGACATTCACAGTTTGACCCTCTGCTATGCCCAGTTTACCTTAATATTTAAAAATATGTCTGCAGCATGTGTAGGAACACCATATGCACAGGAGTTTGTAAGAATGCAGGCTAAAAATGCTTCAATGTGTATTATCTACATGTTATTTGTAGACGAATGTTATTTGTAACATATCCTATGTCTAGTAGGTGTGAGTCTATTTGTTAGTTTAAATATGTATAAATTAAGCTCAAGGTATTTTCAGATGCCTGATTTGGTTTGAAACTTGAGTCTGCGAGATTTCTTCTTTGTTATAACCCATTTGTAAGGAACATACGTGTTTTTGCAAACCCAGGAGCATGTCAACATTATCACAGACATATATTCACTGTCAAATATGATGACCTTCTGTGTCTGTGTGTCTAAAAGTGTCTCTCCATATACCCACATTGTAAAACGCAGGTTATTCATATAGATGCCATGTTTCTTCTGCACTGAGAAACACAGTATGTGTGTTGTTCCACAGTATTTTGATATAAAAACAGGTGAAATAAGTGGTTGCGTTATGTTCCCCTGAGAAATTTTGCTCAGATCTAAACAGTTTGCTCCAGTGAACTTCCGTTGTCTTCTCCTCACTCAGCCTATGTCCTTCCACTCCTTTTAGCTAACCCTGTGACCTGACAATGTCCTGACATCATGCATCATGCTTTGCTGTTTCATTCCCTGGATGAATTCAGCAGCAACATGCCTTTGGGTGCAACTGAAAGAAATCAAACCTGTGAATTACCTAAATAGACTCAAAAACATTCCTCCTATTCTGGAAAAATTCACCAAGGGCATATCCCAGCTCACAGTCCAAAACTGCAGTCTACAAGGATAAACAATATGATGGGGAAATAATCAGATGAAGGAGGATACAATGCAATTTGTTTCACTGTGTTACATCTGACAGTATGTATTTGTCTTAGCTCACATCTTGTTTACCATTTAGGCAGTATTAGTTTGGATATGTGATTGTGGATTTTAAAAAAATTCTTCCTCTTTCATCCCATTGCTGAAGGATCCAAATACTTGGGCACAGACACCTGACACATTTTCAAAAAAAATATACATCCAGACTTGCAGTGAGTTTATCTGTTTATATTTCTCTCTCATCTTAATCTTATTTTTCTTTGAACTAGACTGGTAATGAAAGGCATTTCTCTCTCATGGGGCGTCTGACAAGAAGACATACAGATTTCTAACATGATCACTGAATGCCTCCCTTCAGTCTCTGGCTAACACAGACTTGACTATCCAGAGAGACTAAATAAAGGTCTAGATTTTGCCATCTTCAGTTTTATACAGTGGGCCTTTAAAATTAAGGAAGGAAATTGCCATGACTAAGCTATTTCTTCCCAGGGATTTTACTGTGACTACATCAAACCAGAGTCAGACATGATAAAACAGAAGGACCCCCAGACTCTGCTGTCTTTGATGGGTGAGCTGCCTCAACACCACTTCCAGCTTAGGTGCCATTTTCTGTCTTAATTCATAGAAGAAAGAAAGGATGAAAATGGATTTTTAAAACAGGGAAATTCTGACTCTGCTCTCATCTCGATAGCACAGTTAGTGGCTAGGAGCCCTAGCAGGGATACCAGGCATACAAATCCTACGGCAGAAGAGACCACTTCCCTTTATATTTGTGTAATTCAATAGTTTTTGAGTTGTCTCTCATAGATTTTGCTGTCAAATCTCACTGCTTCTTAGGCAGAACAACTCGCAGAAGAAAATTCATGAGGAGCAGTGCTTGTGGATTGTCCTAGAGCATTTCATGGAAAGGTCTTCTGGTAGTCATGACTTGTTATGGCCAGCAGAGCAACCTATAATCAGTTCCCTTGAATTAGACTGTGCGTCTGTCTTCTTTCTTTGAATAGTGTCCTTTCCCCACTCACACAACCACAGGGTGAGGTTCTTGGTTCAACTTTGAAACTATTGCTTTAGGTCTGGATGCATGGTCTGAGCAAAGAACAGTGCACGTGCAGAGGAGTAATGGTCACAAGCACCTGCAGTGGCTATTAGCCTCTTGGGAAATACGCTGTAATCATCTTTTCCTCTGAATTTGCTAGATACAGCTCTAGGAAGTAGTGTTTCTTCCTAGTTCTGGACATGGTGGGTATGATCCTCTGAGTGCAGGCACACTCATCAGCACAATCTTTGCCCTTCTAAATGAAACTCTGCTTTTTCATTTCCTTATGTGCTTATACACTTAGTGTCTTGCTTAGGCCTTACATTCAGGGAAGCTTTAGCAGCATCCAAGGGAGTGTGGGTCAAGAGGAAAGGTTCTTAATTTCAAAAATTTCACTCTAGATTAACAAATCCCTCTAAAAAGTGCACAAATCTTGAGCACAACTCTCCTACAGTCTAATTCTGAGGCAATCATAAACCCAAGAGTTGGTGAGTTTTCTTCCACCCTGCCTGCGTTTCAGCTCTGCTTTATTTGCTCCATATGCTTCTCACAGACTTCACCATCAACCTCCTCCTTAGCTGTGGTTGGAAGTGTTATTCAAAGACAGAATCCAATAAAATACATTTATTCCCATAGGAAAGAGCTTTTCATGTTTGATGTCTTGTTTGCTTCTGCAATAAAATCTATGCTGTAATCTACCAATGAGTTTGCAGTTTGACATGGGGTGACATTCTTCAGTGAAGGTCACAGCACTATATAGAGGCATTGACACAAAGCACATTTCATGGAACAAAATGGACTTCACACTTTGACATAGACAAATCCTCAATGTGTAATGCAGTTTTCTGCCTTAACCTGATGGTCAAAGTAGCTGGCCAGGTGTGTAGGGAGGTGATCTATGTCTCTTCAATCCTTGCAGTAATTTCCTTGTCCATTCTCAAACTTACCCCCGTTTCAAGATGATGGCAACACTGGTCTCTTGTACGACCTTCTGATCGATGCAGTGACAAGCTATTTCTTTCTCAAGCAAGTCCTAATCCCCTATTATGCCACAAGTACACAGACTACTGTGATAAAAGCTTATAGTCTATGACACCTGGTCAAAACAATTATTTTGGTAGTTGTTCTCTATGGATTTGGGCTGTGATGTGAGGTGACTAAACTAATCCTAGGAGTAAAAGGATTCCTCCAATGAAATATGATTTAGAGGGCATTGGCTAGAGTTTGGGATTCAGTACATGGTTCTTAAGACTAGTCAGCTCTAGAGTTATCTGCCTTTCACTGTACTTTTGTACTTGGCTTTTGAGTTGCACTGGTTTCTTAATCTAGGCACATTTCAGGGTGGGTGTCAATATGTTAGTCATGTCCAACACTTCTCAGGATTTGCTTCTCATAAATCAAAGTTATCTGGTCTGTTGTCGTGGCACAAAAGGATAGTTTACAAGGTGCAAAGGTTTAATTTTCAATCTGCTTGTAACAGCCTGTTCAGACAGTCTTCTCCTAGCCCATGTTCTTTTTGTCTGGAAACAGTTCAAACGACAGGATTTCCACCAAAATTCCTTTGGGTCAAGTCCTTCTATCAAGCTGCCTGTAAAGTAGAAGATCCATTTTGCAACTGTATGATCATTTTAATCCATTTAAAAGGAAAGGTATTGCTGTCCCAGTTTTATGGAAGGAGCATTGTGGACCTACACAAAAAGCAACAGACCAGGAACCTGAACACCTCACATAACTGCTAGGCCAGCCATCATTTACACTGTTCTATCTAGTTATGTTGTGTTGTACCTAATGAAGGTTTCCTCTTCAGCCTTGAAACTGTCACCCTTCAATAATGAACGGTGAGGGACATACAAGTTTCATACAATGCAGGTACTTATTTCTCCCTCTATTAAACTCAGCTCAGCACCGTAGAGCATTCCAGCTCTGAGCTAATTTGTAACAGCTGGATGTCTAGCAAGACAAAAGGACTGTAGTGCATAACAGAGTGCTGTTTTGTGATGCTTTACTTCTCCATTTTCTTCTTCTGAACCCATCTTGGTGTGTCCCTTCTTATTAGCCAGGGAACTGTAGGCAAAGCTGGTGCAGAAATGTGTTGTATCATTTTTGATACCTATGAGACACTCCTCTTGGACAGGGGGATTTCTCTATTGACCTTATCCATTAACTTTAGACTCCTTCCATGATAAGTACACAAAATAACATGTATGAGTATTTGTACTCTGAATCCTGGATGTCTTGTTTGGTGGTGATAAACATTGATGCAGATCTGGTCATGTCTGTGGAGCCAGGCTAAGCTAGTGACTCTGCTTCTTCCAGGAGATGTCATAAAACCTAGACTTGTTTGGATTCAGCGTCTCTTCAGGTGCAGCAAGCCATGCCTAGAAAATGAACTTGCTTGATATGTCAAAGATCCTATGGCCTCTCCAGACATACTTCCTTGACGTCTCTATTTCCACAGTGGATATTTGGCCTTAATAAAGTTGTCAAGCTTTGTTACTGGGTAAATCCCTACTGCTTGCTCCAGGATCATCTTGCGTCTTCAGTATCTGCATGATCTTTTCAAATAGTGATCAGAATTGTTTATGTTTATGTCAATGGATCGAGAAGTGTATCAAAGTTGATGAATCTGGATATGTTTCACTCATATGTGAGAATAGGCTGAATATTGGCTTCTTTTCTGCTTTCATGGTAAGAAAAATCCACTATGTGGGTGTTCTGGTTTGAGTACATTTTTTTCCTCTGGCAGCAAGGGGGGCTAACAGCTCCTGCCTGGGCCTCCGTTGCTGCCAAGGAGACCAAGGTCAAAAAGCAGATAGAGGCGCCTCTGTGAATAATATAAAGGAAAAAAAGAAGTAGTAACAGCAAAGAAGATGGCTGGACCAGAGCCTGTGAGAGGTTGAGCAGCATGAAGGCACCATGGCCAGGCCGGCCAGAGGAGGGGAGGAAGGGTTCCAGGTGTCTCGCTGCTGCTTGTAGAATGGACCACAGTGAACCAGACTGTCTGCCTGCAAACCTATGGAATAGAGAGAGAGAAACCAGAGGTGCACCTGAGGCCATGCTGAAGATGGAGGATCATGCTGCAAAGCCGCAGATGTCTTGCAGCCCAGAAACACGGAGTTGGAGCTGAGAGCTCAGCAGAGATCCTTTGGACAGACGTTTTGTGACAGAATTGCATTATGGTAGGATCTGAACTATGTACTTTGGGACAGGCTCATATATGAAGCAGTGAAGCCAGTGCTTAAAAAACTGCATCCTGTGCTGTGACTCTCGGGCAACAGAGAATGCAAGAGCTGTCATCCCTGGGTTGAAATCTCACTTGGGAAAGGGTCATGAAAGACTTTTGCTCTCGTGAGAGAGAGAGAGAGTACTTTATGAAAAGGCAGAGAGATGGTTTCCTACCCTAAAACTGGTCAGAAATACCAACTTGCCTGGCTTTCCCCCACCCCTGTTCCCCCTTTGTCTCCTGGAGGAAAATAGGGAATATGAAATCTCTTGTAAGAAGAAGGAGGGGTGGGGGGGGAAATGTTGCCTTTGAATGATGCTTCTCACATTAAGCTCTGATCTTGTTAGTTAATAAATAAATTCTTTATATTCCTCACTTGTAGCTTGCCTTGTTTTTCCTGTGATAAACGTTTTTCCCATTTTTTTTTCTCCAGGAGAGGTTGTGGGTGAATCTCTGGCATCCAGCCAGGGTCAAATCACGACAGTGGGCCATCAAAGGATGTCTGCATTCTTAGCCCTATCAGCTAAATGTAGAAATTGCACAAATAGCTGAATTTCAAGGAGACCCTTTCATATGATATCTCTGTGATACCTTTAAGAATATTGTTTATAGATCTACTACCCTACAAACTGTTATATTCTAGTCTCTAGCTGATATCTTTCCCCCTCTGACATAATAGGTCATCTTTCATTACAGTAACTTCCTCCCATTTACCTTCAAGTCAGATAATAAAGGGCCTTTATTCACTTACAATGGATCTAAAATAGTAAAATCCTACTGTCTTCAATATGCTACTTTCAGTTCATCAGCTCAAGATCAATCCCAATTTATTTCATTATTTTTCCTTACACATCAATCCCTCTTGTCCCTATTTTTGTTAGTTCTTTATGGATATGCTGGGTAGTGGGTAGAAGGATGCCCAATATTGTAATGATTGGATTGTGAGGGTTCTTTAGAAGGATATGCCAGTTCTGATGTAAAGAAGTACAAGCCTACTAAATAAGGAGTGCAAAAAGCATGAAGTACAGCTTTTCAGCATTACTTTTTCCCAGTTGGAACATATATGAATGTTATTTATAGTGCAGTCTCAGAAATCCATGTCTCACAGTCCATGGTCCATGGCTGGATCTGTGGCCAAAATAGCTCTGTATTTTTATTTTCATACAGCTTTTTTCTTTTTTGAACGGAGGGGAGTCTGCTGAGGACTAGATCTCTATAAAAATTAGGTATTTTTTACTCCACTTTTATTTTAATGGTTGGACTCAATGATCTTAAGGGTCTTTTTTAAACTAAATGATTCTATGATTTTATGATTATATGATTTCTCAGTTAAGTGCTTGAGGCTGGTGCAGTTATCCTCCCTATGACCTTTGTGGCACTAAGTTTTTCTCTTCAAAATGTTCATTCATTGTCCTGTTATCCCGAGACTATCTTTGAAATAAAACAGCCAGTGTCTTCTGATGATAGTTTCACTTAATTTAATATTTTACCACAAGATGTACAATTAACATACAATAATTTCTTGCCTGCATGTTATAAGATAAGATGAAAACCAAACCAAAGCTAGGAGACTGCTAGGTGTAGTGTTCCCAAACTAGTTAAAAAAGCAGTAGCTCAGCCACATATGTTCATAAAAATAGAGGCTGAAATTATCTTATCTAAGCCATTCTTAACAGTTGTCCTGCAGAGTTATTGATCCTTGGCTGCTCATCTAATGAGCAAACTACACAGTGGACCACAAGTGCATTTCAGTTTTATGTGTAAGTGCTGTAAATGCTCTTTTCAAAGTTAATATATTATTTTTGGCAGTTTTATAGCAGCTTATTTAAAGTGTTATTAATGTTTAGAAATGTGATTTGGCGTTTGTTTTATGGGTGTTTGACTCAGTTTTAAACACTATCTCTTATCGTCCCCTCCATGTTCGGGCTGCATATATAATNGAATTTCAAGGAGACCCTTTCATATGATATCTCTGTGATACCTTTAAGAATATTGTTTATAGATCTACTACCCTACAAACTGTTATATTCTAGTCTCTAGCTGATATCTTTCCCCCTCTGACATAATAGGTCATCTTTCATTACAGTAACTTCCTCCCATTTACCTTCAAGTCAGATAATAAAGGGCCTTTATTCACTTACAATGGATCTAAAATAGTAAAATCCTACTGTCTTCAATATGCTACTTTCAGTTCATCAGCTCAAGATCAATCCCAATTTATTTCATTATTTTTCCTTACACATCAATCCCTCTTGTCCCTATTTTTGTTAGTTCTTTATGGATATGCTGGGTAGTGGGTAGAAGGATGCCCAATATTGTAATGATTGGATTGTGAGGGTTCTTTAGAAGGATATGCCAGTTCTGATGTAAAGAAGTACAAGCCTACTAAATAAGGAGTGCAAAAAGCATGAAGTACAGCTTTTCAGCATTACTTTTTCCCAGTTGGAACATATATGAATGTTATTTATAGTGCAGTCTCAGAAATCCATGTCTCACAGTCCATGGTCCATGGCTGGATCTGTGGCCAAAATAGCTCTGTATTTTTATTTTCATACAGCTTTTTTCTTTTTTGAACGGAGGGGAGTCTGCTGAGGACTAGATCTCTATAAAAATTAGGTATTTTTTACTCCACTTTTATTTTAATGGTTGGACTCAATGATCTTAAGGGTCTTTTTTAAACTAAATGATTCTATGATTTTATGATTATATGATTTCTCAGTTAAGTGCTTGAGGCTGGTGCAGTTATCCTCCCTATGACCTTTGTGGCACTAAGTTTTTCTCTTCAAAATGTTCATTCATTGTCCTGTTATCCCGAGACTATCTTTGAAATAAAACAGCCAGTGTCTTCTGATGATAGTTTCACTTAATTTAATATTTTACCACAAGATGTACAATTAACATACAATAATTTCTTGCCTGCATGTTATAAGATAAGATGAAAACCAAACCAAAGCTAGGAGACTGCTAGGTGTAGTGTTCCCAAACTAGTTAAAAAAGCAGTAGCTCAGCCACATATGTTCATAAAAATAGAGGCTGAAATTATCTTATCTAAGCCATTCTTAACAGTTGTCCTGCAGAGTTATTGATCCTTGGCTGCTCATCTAATGAGCAAACTACACAGTGGACCACAAGTGCATTTCAGTTTTATGTGTAAGTGCTGTAAATGCTCTTTTCAAAGTTAATATATTATTTTTGGCAGTTTTATAGCAGCTTATTTAAAGTGTTATTAATGTTTAGAAATGTGATTTGGCGTTTGTTTTATGGGTGTTTGACTCAGTTTTAAACACTATCTCTTATCGTCCCCTCCATGTTCGGGCTGCATATATAATTTTTGAAGTTGCATGCCTCATTTTGGGGTTCTCTCTGATTGTTTCATTAATCTCAGTTGCTCCTTAACTCACCTCTGCTGCCATAGTAGAACAGTCTGAGTCCTAAATTTTAAGTCTTTGTGAATAAAAGATGCCATCTGAATCAATTTCCAGACGACAGAAACTGCAAAAAGCATGTGGTTAAGCCTGAAGGGTAAGGATCAGCCTTCCCCATAGGTTTGGGTTTGTGCTCTGTCAGTGCACCTCCACAGGGTAGGACACACACTGTACCAAACCCAGAGCACCCCAGGGAGGCGTTATAACCCTGCTGCTCCGCTCCAGGCCGCAAGCCCTCCCCTCTTTCCACTTTTCTCTGGAGGAAGTAATTTTCCTTCTTTCCTGAATTTCAGGAGAAAGACAACCCTGCCTTTGTTCTGTGGGTGGCCAGCAGCAAGCTTCAGGCATCCCAACCTACCTCCTCCTCCAGAGAGAAATAAACATACATAAGGCAGTACACACACTAGTTTATAGTAGGGGCAGCTGGCAGAGAAACTGTGCTGGGAGGTCTCATGCCCTTCAGCTCTTTTGGATACCTGTGTTATCCTCGCTCCCCTCTCTGCCTTTCGTGGAGTAAAGCTGTAAAGCATTTACATTTACCCTGTTCATTACACTGGACTGTTATCGGATGCAGGGTGACAGTGTTGTGGCAGGTGTCAGGGGCAGGTCCTGTGCTCAGATACTAGCTCGGTAGGCACTCTTATGCAGTGAGCATGCACAAAGCCAAATTCCTCATATTCCAGAAAAAGGGAGAATGTGGATTTGCTTGTGGAGCAAACGATGGATTCTCCTGGATGGAAACTTTAAAGCAAGAAGTACTGTCACCCCTCTGAGTGCCTGCAGTGTCATGGTATAGCTCCTGAACGAAGAGCCTTAGCAGCAAAGGACATTAGTTTCTGTAATTTCAGTGTGCTTAACACTGGGAGCCCTCTGACATATTTCTCAGGGTTAACTGAAGCCTTTCCCCTGCAGCACGTTCAGGGCACCTTCCAGCTGAGCATGTAAGCATGTGCTTAGTTCTTAATGCATGGAAGATCACAGTGAGCTTCAGGCATGTGCTGAAATATGAATTAGTGTTTGAAGTGTTGAGCATCTTGGGGCTATCAAGCCCCTAACGGATCAATCCCAACACATTATTCAAACTGTGGGCTTCCAACTTCATGTGTTTAAAAAAAAAAAAAAAGAAGAAGAAGAAAAAAGAGAAGAAAAAAAGAAGAATTATCTCCATCACAAAGACGGAAGAATTAAGGTACACAGGGAGGTTGAGGAACTTACTCAATGTCAAGGCATGTGTCCTCGGGGGGAATCCAGATATATAACGTTTCTTTCTGAAATCTATTCCTGTTCTCAACCACTTCAATAGCCCTTCACTGTTTGCACCTTTTTCTTGTTACAGCTGGTGACTATTACCAAAATGGAAATCTGAATGTAAAATACATGTAAACGGCTTTGCTGTTTTCAGCTTTCTACCTTGCGTATTTCTGTTGAGTCTATTGTTTTTGCTATTTGTCCCACATTTTAGAGGACAAGTCAGTCAGTGAGTTAAGTGAGAGAATGTTTTTTTCATCTTATATAAGTAGGTCTCTATTAAAATGTAAACTGTTTTCTAACACCTTTGGGGAAAAAACAGGAAAAAAACCCCAAAAGTCTACTCCTGCAGATACAGTACAGTCATGGTAATTTTCCCCAATTGAAACTCCTGACTTCATGTCTTAGCATCATATAGAGTATAATTTATAAAAGTGTGAGCAACTGCAGAATTGTTCTCCTAATAGATTCTGAAGATTCCAATTTCCATTCTGCCACACAAGACTGAAAATCCACTTGTGCTCAGTTATCTGTATCTTTGCCTCATCCTCAGACTGCATCAAAAATCAGGTTCAGGTGCAGGTTAAGAGCATGCATTTACCTCAGGAATATGGGACTTATTAAATATCTCTACACAATTAACATCACCGTATCGCTAAGAATTATCGTTATGTCCTGTCAATCAGGTGCTGAATTTTGCTTCAGGGAAACAAAACAATTTAAATTATATCCTTCTTTTTTTTTTTTTTCTACATGCTTCTCTTAAAATTGGATAATTATGTGGCTTTTCATTAGATTCCTCTAAGCATAATAGATCACGATATTCACCCTTTGACCTTGGTGATGAATGTTTCTGGTGAAAACATGTGACAAGCAGTGTTCTAATGAGAATAAAATACTGAATAACTGTGAGTCTCACATAGTGAAAGAACAAAAGCGAGAAGCACAACTACTTTAAAGGCTACAGTGCAAAATGTGTTCATACAGAAATTCTGATGGATTGGAAAAGCAACCCTTTCTTATTTAAGATTATACCAACAGACTTTGGTACCAGAGGCAGAAACAAAACTAAAAAAAGACAATGGAATCTTTGTATTCTGTGTAAACTCTGTAAGAACATGAGAAGTGGCCTCTATCTAAGCTGTCTAGTCAAGTTGCTACACAAAGCTCTGCTAATAAGTTTTCCTAAACATCTCAAAATTTTATGCGTGTATTTACGCTATGAAAGAACTATAAATTCAATTTGTTTCTGTAATTTAGAGTGGGGCTAAGAAGGTCAAATTCTCCCTCATGCAAACAACCACACACAGTAGTCAGTAAAGTTACAGCACTGGTGATTATTATTCCATGTGCTTATAAAGAGTTATTTTTGTGGACTGATATTACAGAATCACAGAATATGCAGAGTTGTAAGGGACTGACTAGGATCATCAAATCCAACTCTTGTCCCTGCACAGGACCATCCCCAAGAGTCAGAGCATGTGCCTGAGAGTATTGTCCAAACACTTCTTGGACCCTTGTCAGGCTTGGTGCTATGACCACTTCCTGGGGAGACAGTTCCAATGTCCAACCACCCTCTGGGTGCAGAATCTTCTCCTAATATCCTACCTCAACCTACCCCCAGTGCCAAAGAAGTGAGTTAAAAAAATTAGGGTTGGCTGAGTTAGAAATGGTTATCAGCTACCTTTTGATTTTTTTTTCTGGTTTTGCATCTTGGAACCCTTCTGCCACCTTTCAAAAACAACCTCAGATTAGAGTTACTTACACCCACCACTGCTGTGAACTTTTAGACCCTGGTCTCACTGGAGCAATGACTGCAGCAGGAGTGTTTGATTTAGAAGATTCTGGTTTTGTTCTCTCTTGGTTTTGCATGTGTTGGGTATTTTCATTTTGTTTGAGGTCTGGGAAATGTTTATTCTCTGCATTATCATCTCTGCTAATCAAACTTTCAGTCAACTTCTGAAGAAAACCTTCTGCTTCTTACTTCTGGCTGGAGTTCATCTCTGATTCAAGGTCAGCTCCTCCTTAGCATATAATGGAAATGGCTTTTTGTCTGAAATCCTGCCCCTGAAAAGACAGTGACTGTGTTACTGTAGACTATTGGGACAAAGATTTCAGCTATGCCTTGTGTCAGGATCTCCTTTGAGTTATTCCGTTATCACAGTTATTGGCACAAAATTATTCTGAGGACTGCATGAGAGAGAAGTTTGGTCCCTGTCTTTATTAATCTTCTGAAATATTTTGGTCTAAGTTATTGCCAGTCTTATTTAATAAAATGAGTTAAATAATATAAAATTATTAATAAAGGATAACAGCTATAATTTCCCCCATGGTTATGCAGTAAAGTTCTCTAGGTAACTTAATCTGAGGCCAGACCCTTTGCTTGCACTCATGAGGAATTTGAGGGTTCTACTAAATGAGATGAAAAGTCAGGAGATTTTGCATGGTAATTTGAAAACAAAATGAAAAGCCAGCATAAGTATAAAGTTCTATTTCTCCTTCCCTGTGTCTGTAAGCACCATGGACAATAATGCACTTTAAGGGAATTTAAAGGATGAAGAAAGCCTAACAGGCATGCTGTGCTGGCAAGCTGATGCATTTTCCATGCTTCCTACAGGGTGACCTGGAGAGGAATCCCACAGAGGGAATCATGTGCTGTGGAGCCCCTTTCCACCAGCAGCCAGCCCTTGCCTTGTGGGTTAACCCTCCTCACCAACTGGCCCTCATGGCACGCCAGGCTGACCCAGGAGGCACTGGGGAGGACTCTGCTGGGGAGAGTTCTGCCCTCATGCTCCCTCCTTGACCGGGGAGCTGCAGAGCAAGGCTGAGTTCTCCTACGCCACTGTGTGTTCCCGTCTGGCCCTCTGCACTGCACAGCAGTCGGAATAACTCAAATATTTGGTCATTCAACACCTGAGCACATCTCATCAGCTATGAAAATATCCGGGGAGGAAAGAAGACCATGCTTACAGTAAGGTCTAATGAAGAGAGTAAGTTTTGATTGTTATGCAGGCGAATCATTAAAGGCAAAATAATCTTACTGATTTTTTGTTACAGTTGTCTAAATTGAGTACTGTCTCCTCGTAGACTGGAATTTACTGTGATTGATGGGATTTCATAAACTCAGATCAAAAGGAGAATAAAAATAAAGGATGGTAAAAACAAATGGCCCCTAATAAAAATGTTAGAGTCAGACAAAGGTAAATAAAAATTTACTATATGCACTAACCAATATTGTCTGCTTACCCAGTGACTATCATTTAAATCTACTGTAACAAGTATGTTGATCTTATAATTTAGTGAATCTCTCTTGAAAAAAAAAAGGAGGGGGGAAAGGAAAAAAGGGG
>WEKX01025967.1:93887-101387 GCA_013390025.1 Pitta sordida
GATGCATGGGATTGTTATGGCCAAAGTGAAGAACCCGGCACTTAGTCTTGTTAAACCTCATACTGTTGGAGCCTACCCATCTCTCCAGCCTGTCAAGGTCCCTCTGGAGGGCCCTCCTACCCTCTGGCAGTTCAACATTTGCCCCCAGCTTGGTATCGTCTGCAAACTTGCTGATGATGGATTCAATTCCCTCATCCATATCATCAACAAAGATGTTGAACAGTGCCGGGCCTAACACTGACCCCTGTGGGACTCCACTGGTGACTGGCTGCCAGTCAGATGTTGCACCATTCACCACCACCCTCTGAGCTCGTCCATCCAACCAATTCCTAACCCAGCATAAAGTGTTTCCATCCAGTCCGTGCTTTACGAGTTTCTCCTGAAGCTTATTGTGGGAAACCATGTCAAAGGCTTTGCTAAGGTCCAAATACACAACATCCACAGCCTTTTTGTCATTGACCAGTCGAGGACAAACTGTTTCTCAGTCAAGAAACCAGAAGTAAGTAGTGGACTTGTTAATGCAAAGAAATCCTGATATAGCTCAGGGAAGATTTTTAGTTTGTGATGGATAAATAACAATTAGCTCTAGTTATGTTTATTTGTGTCATATATATACCTGCTGAGACAGAAGTCTGTGGGATTTCCAATAGCTTGGAAAAGGAACTTTTCATTGATTCCTATGTGAATTTTGTATTAAGAGGGGAGTTGTTTTGTGCAGAAGGAGAATGAGAGTACTAGCTTTTCTTATTATTATCAGAATTAATTGGAAACACTGCAAGTAGAGGATGATGATAATATAGGAGGGTGCTTCTTGCAATGTGTTAGTCCCAGGGATAATGAAGAACTTATTTCCCAAGGTTTTCCTTGCTGCATTGGTACATAAGCCCTGGTAAATGACACTACGTATTAGCTTCCTCAGGCCAGTCCCCATAATGACCAATTATGTTTCATAGCACAACATTGCCCTCCAGCATCTGCAACACGTGCTTTTGTCAACCCTCCTTGATTTGCACTGGGGCTTAAGTAATTCCTGAGTCCTGCAGTCATGCATGGAGCACAGCCAGGGCTGTTTGAGCCTGTCTGTGCCATCAAAGCACACAGCCATCTCACTGGTTTGGAGATCCTGTGGCTGTTCTTTATCCAGCAGTACATCTTCCTTAATCCCACCTCTCAGAGTCATTTTTTCCTAATCATTCTTCTAAGTAAAGTTATCAGCTATGCCCACTTCGGAAACAGTTTGCCCAGACTAAGAAGCTGTCACAGTGCTGAGAAAGCTGGAGCTTTAACCAGATTTCATCTTTGTGTGTCACTGCTCATGTCAAAGTATAAATGTGCTCAGACGTAAGAGTTGTCCTGCTTTCATCAAGGGAGCCAGTCTGCCTTTGCCTAGTTCCGCTTGATTAAGCTTGTTATTTAAATTGTTAAAATTGAAACATCGGCAGTAAATTTCAGAGAAGATATAACAATTATTAGATACAAGCAGGTCTCTTGAACCTGTGAACATATGTGCTCTCCATCCACATGGAATTAGCCACAAATAATTTACAACAGTTTCTTTAAGAATGTGCCCCTTAGTAGTACTTGGATGGCATTAAATCATAGTAATTCCCAGCTGGATCATATTTCCAACTTTAAGATAGATTTGACACTCATCAGCAGTGTGGCTCAGCACTTCAGGGGACTGCCTTTCAAACCTGCCAGCGCTTGAAGAACTGGTCTTTGATTCCCAATGCTGCCTCCTGGCTGAGACCTAGGAGGGTCGGTGTCTCCGGTACGGTACGACAGGCCAAGCAGTGCAGTCATCCCTCAGAGAGTGAGGAGGGGCGAGAGGATGTTTGGGTGACCTTGTGCCATTCAGATTCCACAGGAAAGTGACTGGCGGTGGGAGAGGGTGGGGCTCACATCTTGGTCTGATAGCTGCAAGCAGGAGGGGTCACTGCTGAGGCTGAAAATAAAAAAGTGTTAGCTGGAAACTGAGGAGGGGCAACATGCATATATATACGTACAAGTAAAATGTTGTTGATCTTTTTAGGGATGGCACAGTGAGTGAAACAATTTTTGTTTTCCATGGGAGCACACTTCCACGTGAGTTTCTTATCCCCTCGGAGGAGATGAACATAAACAACTAAAAGGTTAAAAAGCAATGCAAATACTGAACAAAAACTGTCTAATGCAAGTGGGGGAAAGAGGAAGGGCTGGCAGAAGATGCCTGTATTGCTATTTGTTCCCCTGGGAAGGCATCTGTTTGATCGTGTCACATCCACTGAGTGCCCACAGGCACAGGATATCTTCATCACATAGATGGGCAGGGATTTCTGTAGCCCTCCCAGACTTTAGGTATCCATAGAACTGCAGCTCTGCTGTGCATTTTTGCAGGAAGCAATCATAGAGGTTCCCCATTCAGCCCTGCAAGGGACACCCAAGCAGCCAGGGTCTTTGAGTAACAGAGGAAAAGTCACCAGATTTCCACCTTTCCACAAAGCAGACTGGAAAGGTGAAGGAGGTGCCAGCTCCCTGATGTGGAGAAGAAGAGGAACACTAAGGAGTGATTTGAGCCAGGAGAAGACCAGGGTCACTCTACATCTTCTTTGAAACACCTGTTAAAACAGGGATCAATGCATAACTCCTAGAGTTACAGTCTGGCTCCTGCCCTTTGCTCACTGTAGTGTGAAAGCTTCAGTCTACACTTCTAGAAATAAGGTACAGCAATAATACTGCCATTGAATACCGAGAGTCCTCTGTTGTAAGATCTAACAGAGAAAGGTCTGTAAACACCAGAAGGTTACTGGATAGCCCTAGAGAAGGAGAAGTGGAAGGGCTGATCAGTAGGCCCTGTGTCATTTATTTTATAGAGATAAATAAAAATATTCTTGCCTTGGAATTTTCTTTTTATTCAAATTGAGGCAAATTTTTTTGTGGGACAGACATGTAGCTCTGAAAAAAGTAGAGGAGAAGAGAAGGGTGTTTGCACTCATTAGCTCGCTCTGTAACCAGGTAGTGCCTGGCAGTATGTAGTCCCATCTAATTTTCACAGAGGCAATCTTGCACGAGGCAATCTTCCACAAAATCATACATATTAGGTGACTAACCATGTAATTATGGGGCAGGAGGGTGATCCTGTTATAGCTCAAAAACCAGAGGATTCATATTTCTGTTCAAGTAGAACTTCTGCAATCCAACCAATGCCCAGGTGACAAACCTCTGTGTTTCGTCCATTACATCCAGTGTGTGTTGGACACCTTGCCATTATTGTGCATATACAGACCAGCAGCACATTCACAACAAGTTGATCAACCTTGACACATCAAACATGCCACTCATCCTAGTGCCAGCCTGTGCTTGTACATCTCTCTCTTGTCCAGTACACACAGCTGCCCTGAGGCACACTAAAAGAGCCGTGGTAAAACTGCATTTCTAGGCATGTCTTGATACACCAGGAGATGTGATCAAATGAGAATTTCATGTTACAAGTTAGGGACATTGGCAGTAAGGGCAAGGGGTATTGACAGAGATACTGATGTCTTTGCCAGTGGTGGAAGCAAGGAGGACATCAAGGGTGGATCTAAAAAGCAAAAACTAGAAGAAAAGCTAGACTAAAGAATTTAAAATACTATTCTCGTCTGTTCCCACACTGAATAAAGGGACCATTCTTCTCACTCCTGGGAGCACAGATTTCATTCTAGTATATAGGAATTTTTCTGTAACCTTCTGCAAAGGTTAGAAAGACAACTATCAGTGAGCAAATAAGGGACTATACAAGAATAACTACCTTCTGGAGATTTGAGGTTTAGAGGAACTGGACGCAGAGATGTTGGTGTTGAGAGAGGCCTCCTCAGCATGAGGCACTGACCAAACCAGAAGCCAAAGCCATGGGAGAAGGAGACATGTTGAGAGATGAGAGCCTGGCACATGGACTGTTCATCTGTTCAGTTTGCCCTGGGGTGCCTGAGAATGGAATCGTGCAAGTGCACATGCTGACTTTAGTTTTTTTTTCACTCTTAGCTTCAGTGAATGAGATTTTGATCTTTTGGATTAAGCTCCTGGCTCAAAACCAGAAACTTTCACCAGGCCTTACTGTGTTACTGAGTGCTCTCCCTCACTGGGGTGATTTCCCAGGAGGAATGAAAGAAAAACTGTCAAGCCATTTCTTTAAAAAAGAAAATTGTACAAAAACCCACTCATACAAAAATGACCCACACAAACCTAAAGTGTCATTCTCAAGGGACTGCTGCTAAAAGAAACTGCAAATGCCATTGGGCTTGGTTTTCATCTTTCCTCTCTCAGTGTGACTATGACATGTGCTGGTATTTGCTTTGCAAGATAATGACACAGGACATTTCAGGAAACACAAGGAGACAGCTAACCATAATATCTGCAACATTATCAAAGCCAGCAGAATGCTGGTCTGAGCCTAACCGGAAAGCAGCAGTGGTACAAACTGGACACATAACTTTAAAAATGTCATGTCTCATCAGCAATGAGACTAGTCAATCTTTGGTTACAAGTGACTATAGAGGGAATACAATGCTGCATTCCCCCCAGGCATGATTCAGGTTTCCAACATGTGGCATCTTCACTTTAAAATATCATGCTAACTAGGTATGGTTGTTGACAACAGTCCAAAAATCCTGATGGCTGAATGATGCCTGAATGGAAGAAGAGAGCTTCGCTTTCATTTCTCCTGGCCTGCCTTCCTCAGCATTGTTCTCATGCGAGCCCCACAGCACTGCTGCTTCAGCCTGAGCACCAATAAGCACAATTTACAATTGTTTGCTGGGTTCAAAACACTTGAAACATTTCAAAGCACCTGACATCCTTTCAAGTTAGCTGCTAAAAAACCAAGCGCAAACAGAATGGGTTGCAGAGAAGCTCTGTCAATCAGCGCTCAATCTGTATGTTCTCTGAGACATTCCTTATCCTGGCTGATTTATTTCATATTAAAAGGGCTGTCAATCTGTATCACAAGAACAGGTTGAAAAAAAAAATGAATGATGTCTGTGACTTTTTTTTGTTTATTTAAAATTATATTTCCCCCGTCCTTCTTTCTCCCTTCGCATTCTCTCTTACCCACCCCCACCTTTATTTTTCTTTGCAGGTACAGCATGAGTGTTGTATACCACATGCATTTAAATTAGAAATATATTTTGCAAAGCTGTGGCAGAGCAGTTTTTTCATTCATCAGATATATCCCTTTTACCATCTGATGGCTTGGCAACAGGACCATCTCTCTTTCAGTTAAAATAAATGGGCCAGTAAAGTGGTGGAATATTCACTGTGCTGAAAAGACTTTACACTAGTTAATGTACACTGTGTTATGGGTTTCATTAGAGAAGAATACTAATGATACACTGCATGTCTCCCCATGGTACCACTTAATTGTACCAGCTGTATTATTGTTTTATATTAATATATTGATTATTGTCTTTTTCTCTCCTGTGTTTGTTTTGTCTCCTAAATTTTTTCTCCTGGTATTACTTACCTATTACATTTGGCAATTGTTTAGAATATCACATTTTTGGAATGAATGTTGATATTTATATGATTTCTTTTTGTTTACCCCCATGTCTCCAAAGTAATTAATTTTCCTTGTTAGCTGCACAGATGTTGGTATATTTTTCAGTGAAACTTGATAAAGAATGACACTTTCCCACAGGTATAAAGAGGAAAAGGATAAATATCTTGGCATTTAAGATTACAAGGTATCTAAACTCTCAGAAGTCAAATTCTTGGGTTGGACAGAGGCTGAGAAAGATCTGATTTCTGGATTTTTTCCGATTTGTTAGATTGATGAACTCATAAATCTTATTTGCTACAGCTGTGAGATAACCGTTGCATCTGGGCTCAGTGACTGTTCGTTGCTATGAGAAAAGGAGAGGTGAAAGCTGAATAACCAGGAAGAATTTGTAATTTAACAATATTTGGCATGTAAAGGCACCATCGTTTTGATCCGTGTCAATTCAGCAGCTAATCTGGCCCAGTGCTGGAGCTTGTAGTCACTATAGTAATATAGACGATAAGGAGGAGTAATGTCCTGGTAAGCCCACAATTATTCAGCTTTTCCTGTGACTTAGAAACAGTGAATTCTCACAGCATTTCTTAAGGTGCCATAATATGTCACTATCACGACTTTCTCACTGAGAGCTTGCTGATGACAGTAACTCTGTGAGTCACCTGAACATATTAGTGGCAGTGCCAGGGAGGAGAAAGTGGACGTCTGACAACTGATCTGCCAGAAAATACTCGACACCCTGCACACCCCACACCCCCCCGGCTCAAAATACTGCCTTGATTGGCTGATTGGTGGGAGACCTAAGGAGTCCTGGGAGCTTGGACTGGCACGGGAGACTGCAGAGACTTAAAGGCTACAGGAAAAAAGGGGTTTGGAAGAAGACGTGGCAGTGTGGCTGATTCATGTGGTGAACACCCAGTGCATGGCCCTGCCCTCTCCAGGTGTGCATGAGGTGGCGCTAGCTGTGATTGGCAGGTGGTCTGTGCGTCTGACGGCTGCAAAGTGCTTTTGATCCTCCTGCCCCATTTTTGGTGTGGGAAAGTTTTGGTACCTCCTCCTGACAAAACAGCGTGGATCAACCCTCTGCTCCCCGAAACTGAGCCCTGTGCATGTGGAGTGTCTGCATAGTGATAGACATGGCCGGAGCATTGTTTGTCCTGCTGCCTGGGAATAAAGATGATCAGCATTAAATCATTATCAGCATAGGAAGGGGTAGGAAAAAGCTGCAACTGAAGAGAAGGTGCTAAATTGCTGTGTGAGTCAGGTGACAGTACTGGGTTTCATGGCCTCCTGTTGCTGAACTTGTTAGCATCCTTGCACCAGCACAGTGCCTTCATGCTGGAAAACATGCATTTGCAAGTCCCACTGCTAAGGTACATGCAATGTGTAGACAATATGTAAGTACAGTAATCAGAGAATCTTCTAAAATCAACAGCAATTAAGAAAGGAAATTGGAAGTTTTACCCAGCATGAAATAACAATCAATGACTAATTAATGTTTCACTGAATAACAAAATGTAAGGAGACAGAGGGACTAGTATGTAGACTGCTAAAGTACTGGAATAATCCATAGCAAGCCCCAACAAACAAGTGTCTCCATCCACTTCATGCTTTTGCAATTCTGGCATTTAAGACACAAGGACAGGTCTTTTTAGCAAAGCCTGTTCTGTCATCAGAACTGTTCCTGAGGGGTAATTCCTCTAGCCTCTAAAGGCCAAATTTTTGACTGATGTTACCGATCAGCTCTCTCCATGGAGTAAGTTAGCATGACTTGCTGAATCCAGTTGTGAAAAAATAACTTACAGTCCTTACAGATGTGATTGATTTTGATGGATAATCCTTAAAATGTCAGCATCAGCATTACAAAGACTTTGTGAGAGGGAATATAATGGTTAAAGTTACTAATGGACAAACAATTCATAATGGCAAAGGATTTATTTTGCTGAGATAGTGAAATCAACTACTCTCTGTGGCAAAGACAGCGCCAGCAG
>WEKX01025967.1:106387-173473 GCA_013390025.1 Pitta sordida
TGTTAATTATTATTGCTAGAGCACATGGTTCTGCGATATAAAGATTCATTAAGAATTAATTTTCAGAATGGTATAGCCTGAGAGAAACAGACAGATAGGTCAAGACAGCTTTACATGTGAGATGTCTGTCATAAAAAAGAGGTTTAGAATTACTTCTTGCTTACTCTATTTGTTCCTTCTGTGGGAGCTCCCTCAGAGCAAGTCTTGCCAAAAGCAGCAGAAATAATTTTTTCCAGGGAAGGAAAGGGGTTGAAAGGAAGGACCTGTGATGCTATTAATACTTGTGTCTCAGCTGGAATAAAGTGTTCGTACAAACAGTGTGTGCTACTGGATAGCAGAATTTATAGTACTCCACCTGTATGAGATGTTCAATAGAAGGCACATTAAAAGGATTTAGAGCAGAAGAAGGAATCACTTGTCTTGAAATACCATGACTGAGGTTTTTGCTATAGCATCCACCTATTTTATTCTATTAAGGATTTTATACCATCATCACTGTGACATTTTTTGATGTCTTTATGCCTCTTGGTTTTGGTTTGGACTTCTCAGCATTCACCCTGTTCAAAGTAAAGGCTTTTTTCTCTCACTTCCTGGAATAGGACAACCTGATCCACCTTGAGTGTCCCTACCTACATCCTAAAATTCAGTGATGCAACCTCTCAAGCCTTGACATTTTGTCTCAGTGGTGGCAAAGGACTCAGAAGAAAGGACACTTGTGAAAAAGCTCCCAGTATTTATAACGAGACTAGGATGCCATCCAAAAATGTTGAGCTGCAACTGTCTAGTGAATAAATACAACCTTCAGTACTCAGTGTTTTAAAAGATCCCTAGAGACCTCTCAAAATTATTGAACAAATGAGTGGCATTGCTTCTCACGTCTTACCTTCTCCCATTTTTTTTTCTGGACAGCCTAGGTGTATCGTTTGCTAATATCAGTCATTTTGAACGGTCAAAGACTTTACTGAGGTTTGCTTTTGCAATCCATTCAGTAACATGTCATCACTACACGAGGACCAGTGGGCCACAACTCACACAGGCATTTTCAAGGCAATATGGCAGCTGAAGTGCCACAGTGATTGAACAATGTGGAGCAGGTGGGTAACACTATTTTCCTGTACAAACCTGGAAAAATTACATCTGGAATTCTGCCTTTGCTGCCTTTTTATCAGAAGGAAGCAGACAGCATGGAGGGACTTCAGAAAGAGCAACATAAAATGAGGAAAGGGCTGGAGAGAAACAGTTGGGCATGTAAGTAAGGCATGAAACTGAATGTGTATAGTTTATCTAAGCAATATTAAAGGAGAGGGCATGATGACATAAAGTGTAAATATTAGCAGGGAGGGGAATTATTTGAGTTGGCAGAATGGATTACAACTAAAACAGAAGAAGTGAAAGTGAGAAAAGAAAGATGTACGTGTCCTTAAGAGGAAAATTTTCCAGAGACTGAGAGCTGCAGGACCATGGAGCAGTCCTATAAATGAATTGGTGGAAGCTCCATCTCTGGAGACATTTAAATCTGGACTGTACAGAGCATTAGAAAATATGAAAATACACTGTAGAGAACTGTAGGGAACAATCCTGAATTGTCAGGGGATGGACTAAATGACTTAATGCATATTTTCCATTTCTAATTTTGACAATTATATGGCTCATTAATTCTATATCATACAAATGCAGTAAAATTTGATGAGAATTACAAAAAATAAAGAAAAAAGGGAGAACTTATACTGTGGTAAGGCAGCCAGACTATGTATAGACATATTCCTTAAAACATATGAGGCAAGTACATCTCTTATATTTGTTGCTATTATTCAAGAAGTTACTTTATTCGAATTTTCTTTAGCATACTCATGCTGCGTGAGTGCAGGATAGGTGATACTTTCCTATGACCACAGCTTGTGAACTGGTATTTTGCTCTCTTTCCCTAAGAACTTAAAAATGTATGGTTTCCTATGATGGGATGTACTGGAGTGGAGCTAAGTGGTAATATCCCTTTGCAGAATTGATACTATATAGGGCTCAATGTTTTTTTCCATTGAAATACACAGCAGGACTATGACTGATTTCAACTGTCCTGGACCTGAACACCCTATTGGTAGCAGCACCTGATCTAGACCCTGCTGGAAAATTCAGTGGCAATTTGTTGGTGAGAGGACAAATAAGATTTTAAGGAAGTCTGGGATTATTTGTGGAAGGTCTTTAAGTAGTTGCTGGTTCTTAATACTATGTATCACCTGTTCAAATTAAGTCATTATCCAGCTCAAGCCAACATTTTCTCCTTCCAGTCATGTCTCACACCTTGAATGGTACCATTGTGTAACAGTCTGCTTCTTCTCCAGCCTTTGTCACAGAATGAGCTACAGCTCATATTTTTTGTGGACGGCATCATGGTGGTCTCCAACCTCAGAACAGGCACACCTGAGGAGCAGAGCACCTCACACAGCATTGACCGACACAATGATCCTGGAGCAGAGACAAAACAGCATTGCACCTCAGCTGGGGACATACTACACCTCTTGGCATATGGTGTACCATGACACTGGCTTAAAAGTGGGAAAAGTAATAGTACTTGAAAAGTCTCTACGCCCTTTGGGACTTTGTGAACAAAAAACTCTGTCCAAGTTCTCACCTCAGCTGAAGCCTTTGGTGCTCAGAGTCTTTGTCAGTGAACTCACTCTAGGCAGCTGACGTGCCAGGCTTTTTTTACCTTCTTGTCTAGAATAGTATAATGTTTAAAGAGCAGCACAGTTGGCTGCAGCTGGCCAGTAACTCAGCTTTATGGTATCCTAGCAGAAAATTGAGTGAGGCAGGGAATGAGGGTGTACTAGTACATATACATAACATATTTCATTTTACTAGCTGCTCACTAAACACAAACCACATCTTTTTCTTCCTGTCTAAACATGCTGCTATGGAAAGTTAAGTCCTGTCCTCTTTATTTTTAACCTCAGTCTGTTAACTTGCTCTGTCCCGAGCTGTCTCCCTGGCCATATAAACTGCAAAACATTGAGTAAATTAATTTATGTTTCCATTTGAACTTCTTGTTACAGTTGTTCATTTGTTTTTAAGAGCTTCACAGATTTCTTCAACAGGTTAACAATGAGACCCCCTTTTCTCCGAAGAGGTGTATAATAATTAGTTCTTCCTGAGCCTCAGTGAGATACTGTGTCTGTCAGTAGCACACCATGAGAGTATCATTTCCCTGTAAACGCACATGATATTTTTGGTACCAATGAGTTCACACAGTTAGTAATAAATTCTTATATAGGGTGTCCTCACAGAAATCACAAAGGAAATGCATAAAGGTATTCAGAAAAACACCTTTTCATGCATAACTGAGAAATAAAGGGAAAATGCATCTAGCATATGCCTGCGATGTTCCTACAGCAGGTAAGAGCATATGCTCTGGGAAGGAAGAAGTTGTGCCAATTTTAGTGAATAAAGGGCTGGCCTGTAGGCTGAGATACATATACCCTAAACCAGTGAGTCTGGTATGGCTACATAGGTGCATAGATGAAAAAAGAGGTAAAACAGCCTGATCATCCTCCAGCTTGAAGTTTGATTAAAAGACAGTGATATGGCTCCCTCTAAAAAGAAATGAGGGGCAGGAACAAAACACAGTAGCCATTTCAGAGAAAGGCAGGGCAGCACAGTCTTACAGAGCTGTAAGGCACATTTGCAGGGGAACTGAAGGAGAGAGGAGACAGTAGGCAAGTTCCTCAGTGAAAAAGAGAGCTCTCTTGCTATCCTCCTAGTTCAGCGTGGGGATATTGGCTATTTATGGCACAAGCATGGTCCTCAGCATTGGAGACCTGCTCGGACTGTCTCTGAGACACTGAAGAAGCTCAGCTGAACTTGTGTCTCCTGAGTAATACATAACATGTTACTATTTTACCTTGATGACTGTATGGTTTATTCATGAACCATGGCACAGCAGCACCATCTTAATATTGGTCTTTGGGAGGATTTCTATGGTTCTGCCTATATTTTCTTTCATGACAAAGTTCGTCCTTATCCTTGCAAAGAGGAATTCTTTATTTCACTCTTGTTTTGCTCTGCTCTCCTCTCTGCAATAAACAAAGTACGATTGCTGCAAACTTACTTTCATTGGTCCCTTCCAGAGCTTTCCTAACTTTCCTGATTGACTTCTTTAGATCCCAGCTGCAAGACCATGAAGAGATAAGACCTCCACTGTATCTGTTATGCCAAAAGAAAAATAAAGAATGTGAGCTATACTTGCAGACTGCGAGACCAAACCTATCATCTGAGAAAGAAGAGTCTTAAAAGAGTAATAACATTAATGCAGATGTAGAACTGTCATATTTAATTTACAATGGGCAGACAATTCCAGGCAATCACTCCCATAGCTATCATAACTCAGACATATTGCATATATGTGTGCGTGTGCATGTGAGCTGCATTTATATATATGTATTGCATATAGATATGCAGAAAACTCATTACTGTGTACAGTAATGGTAAATATTTCACAGATCTCGTTCTTTCAGTCTTAGTCCTTTGTGAGGCCACTGAAGAAAGTTTCACCTGAACAGAAAAATGACAAGGACAGCAGGATTTTTGCTCCATGTCAATTGGTTTGCTTCATCTCACTGTGCCACTCATTGATGGTGATGGTAAGAGCAGAAGGCAAGCCCTCTTTACCTGGTAGGGAAAGATCCCTGTGCCACAAGGACCAGACAGAGCAGCACTTGAGTGAGCAGCATGTTTCCTGTCTCTTTTTAGAGAGAGGAAGACACTAGGTGGTAGACTGTAGAAAGTTGGAGCAGTAGTAGGAAAGTTGAAGCCATGGCTCTGCTTCCTCTCCACAGTCTATAGGTATTGTGGGAAAATGAGAGCTTGCTACAAGCTACTTAATAATTTGCATGCCTGCAATGCTGCTGGGAGAAGGTCTAGCTGGAACGTGGTCATCTGTATTTACTGGATAATACCAGAGTAGCTCCCTAAAACTTATTAACAAATCATTTAAAAAATCAGATGAGAAGGCTTGATTACATGTCTTCATTTCTTTACTTGCCTATCATCATAGTCCAAGGGGAATGTCCTAAGAATTAATTGACTACTGCCTGTGAATAAAGGGGGAGGAATCAGTTTTTGCTGAATGTCAGCATGCTTCAGATTCATCGGGCGCATGGACAGCATTGCTCATGCTGAGTTTATCTAGCCCAGAAAGAGTCTTCTGCTTTTCTGACTCCTTTCTTGTCAAATAGAAACCAATCAATTCTCAGAGGGTGTTGAACTGAAACCAAAAAGCTGGTTTAAAATGTATCTTGCTGGAATTGTCAAGCCTATCTACCTGCTCCACATCAGTGCCTTTCTGCTCAAGTACTGTCCTTACTTGGCAGCAACACAAGACAGAATAAAAACAAGCAATTCTTCCCAGATTCCTGCCTGCTTAAATTTACATACATGATTAAATGATTTTTTGTCTTGTTATTATGCTCCCTGGGTTCCTGCAGTACAGATTCCTTTATGCATAAATCATTTGTAGCTGACACATTGCCTATAATTTTCTCCAGAAACCAGTTTCTTAGTACAGTAAATTCACTATAATTTATAGCAGAAAACACCTTGGAGTTGTGGATCTAACATTCCTTACTTGTGGTTCTAAGCTGTCAGGAGTTGCTGTACTGCTGCCTGCTACTAAGCAGTCTCTGTGCTTCCCCCCGTGCACTGCCTGCATAGTGGATACAGACAAAATCAGACAGGGTGATAGAAAGACCCCAACAAATTGTTTGCAAGGTGTCGTGGAAGCAACCATACTGAAAGATGCTTACTTTTGCTTTTATTTTGTCATCTTATTTGAACATGGACCTGAGGAGACTCATTTGTCCCACAAGCAGTTAACCTTTCCTGTTTGTTGCAGTTGAACTCAATAATTTTAAAAAAAAAAAAAAAAAGCAAGTTTCCTATGTGATATGGAAGAAGTTTTTCTGAGGAGATTAATAACTTTCTCAGTCACGTATGGTCAAGCCCTGTTTGCTTCCAGCCATATTTCAGAATGCTCTGGGGCTTTTTTTTGTGGTAGCTTGTCAAGAAAAGCCACACGTTACTCTGATTTATCTGAGAGATGTTCATGCCTGGAGCTGCTCAGCGATGCTTTGCTTCTGTGATTTGCCTAGTGAAATGATAAGCCAAAAGTTCTTGCCTTATAATACCAGGTAAAATGTGTACATGTGGTGCATGAGCCTTTGTCCTCCTCTGTAGCACAGGAAGCTGAGGTGTGGGGTGCATGTACCTGTTGCACTACTTTGAAAATTTTCTTAATACAGTTACTCCTCTTGAAGAAGGGGAGAGATAATCATGCTGCTTTATCTTTCACAAGTGCAAAAAGGAGTTACTGTGGACTAGGGTGTGAATTTGCAGCTCATCCACTGCTCAAAGATAAATGCCCTTCTGTAAGTAGGTAGCCCTCTGTGGTGAAAACCTGGTCTGCTCTACACAGCACAGCTGAGTCAGAGTCCATGTGAGGCTGTGCACTAGGGCCAGTCCCACAGAGCGATGACTGCAGGGTAAAGCCCTTCCTCAGCTCCCTGGCGGAAATCGAACCCCTGGTCTCCCGCATGAGAGGCTGGGACATTCACCACTGTCCTGATGAAGACAACCATCAAAATCACCTTGTGTCACCCCTGCACAGCCCTGGTGGGTACTGGCTCAGCCACTCGTTTTCCCTGGGACACCCTCAGACCAGCACAGGGTGAAATGGCGAGTGGATGTCCCACGAGGCTGTCTCGACGCAGCGGAGACTTGTTTAGTCTAACAAGGGGGTGACTGAGAAGAGATAGGATCATTCTATAAATACATCAGGCATAAACAACAGGAAGGGAGAAGGGATTTTTTTTATTTTTTTTTTTAAGTTTTAGGATCATGTTGGCATAAGAACAAATGGAAATTAGAAGAAAGTCCTAATCACCAGAGCAGGGAGGTCCTGGAATGACTTTCTGACTGGAACAGCAGTGGGCAAAATCAGGCTGCTGTCTAGATGGTGGTGGATAGCTACATGAGAGGTTTTATATGTTATTCTTGTGCTAGGAGGAGATAGGCTGGAAAGTGCGGGAGGTCCCTTCCCATCCTGCTTGCTCTGCAATATCTCTCCATGCCTCTTAAAGCTCCCCAGGGAGGGACTCTCCTAAATCATTTCTTCTCTGCGAGTCCAGAGACATCATCCTCTTCAGTCAGGGGCAAGGCACTGATCAGGGAATGCACATCTTATTCCTCACACTCACTGAGCTGAGGTCAACACAAATAAAATAGGAGAGAGAAGGCTTGAAGAAGTTAGCAAGATGTAGGTTTTAAGAAATCATTTTTCAAAGAAACTTGCAGATTCTGTCTATTCCCTCTCATTATCCTCAGTGTCAACTGCCCAAGTTTTCATCACTTAGTTATTTCCAAATTATTTACTTTTGGGAAATACAACTTTGAAGAACTTACAGCTTCCTATAGCATATGTAAGCCATTTGTGAGCTTTTTTTTTCATTAACAGGGATTTTCTTCACAAGCAGAAATATTAGGAAATTAGGAAATTAGGAATATTAGGGAAACAGACTTATTTTTGAAGATGACTAGTGCGTTTTGATCAGTTTTGCAGTAAATGCACTCCGTGGACATAGGAAAATGCCTCAGTCTAGATAGACATATAAATGTAGAAGAACAAAAACCAGTAATTTCTCACAATGCCTTGTTTTCCTCTAGGAAATAATAGGCAAAATCTCTTCTACACTTGTCACTATTTGGCAAAATATTTTAAATCTTGGCAATATTCTAGCATTGCCTGCCCCACTCCAAACATTCAGAGCCAGAAGAGAGCCCATGGCCCCCAGTGCTATCACCAATGACAAATCACTGGAGACCTTGTTGTCTCAGCCTCCTGTGCAGCTCTGGTATTTGACTTGGCAGCTTTCAATGTTCCTAGTGTGATTCAAGTGTTTACCATCATGTCCACCACATGCAAACCCTTCAGAATGTCAAACATCATAGATTAAAATAAAATAAAATGCAGTGATCACAGGATATGTGACTCCCAAGGCAGCCGTGACAAAAATGCATCCTCAATCACACACACTTTTGCCACTTCAAAGGAAATGCCATGTAATGAAAAGTTAACTCTTCATCAGGCCTTTTCAGATCAGGCATTTTTCTCAGGTCTGTTCCTGGAACATGTTAAAAGGAAATTTTCTTACCCATTTGGAAAATGTTTTACATTCCAGCATTAAAACTCATACCACTGCATATTCTCCAGTCCTCTCTAGGGCCCTGAAATAAATGTCACAAGGAAAAGGATAAGGGGGAAGAAGCTTTGACTGGGGTTGTTTCAGGAGCTAGTTTAATTTTTGGTTGTTTACTGTAGCTTATATAAATTAAACTCTGAACATCCTTGTCCTCCTCTGTTCCTTTCAACAGATTTCAATCCAAAATCTTTTCAGGTATGCAGACATAAATCTGGAGAAATTCCCCTGGGTCGACAAAACATTCACAGACTTGCACTTCTAAATAAGACCAGTGTACTGCTGATGTGGTTACAAGGTTGGCATGATCCTAGACTTTATTTTTTCCCTCCAGTGTTGCAAAACTGTGGTCTCAACACAGTTTATATTGGACAAATTCCATCCTCAAAGAATCTGACAAGTAAAGCACATTTCTGAAGACTGTGATTTTGTGATTTCCACAAAAAAAAAAGGCTGTAGTTTTAGGTTGTCAGTCCGCTCTTTGGCACTGCCACAGGAGCTGATTTCAGCACGGCTGACTCCCACACCACTTATTTGGAAAACACTCACCTAATGGGAGAAATTTGAGATGTGCCTGCATTACTTTGTAGATGTTATTCAAGCATGTGTAAATTGCCATTTTACAAATCATTTATAGAACTTGATTTCAGGTTCCTATTGCTAAAAGTCTTCCACCTTCTTTGAAGGGTATATTTATGTTTTGATGGTGTATATACATGTATTATTACTGGAGAGATCCAGAGTACCTGTAACACTTGGCACTATCCAGGATACCTCCCAAACTGAGTACTATTCTGAATTACCGATGCATGGAGCTCCCTTTCTAACCCCACGTTGCCACTGAACCTGCCATAAAAATCCTGACAGAGAGAAAAAGACACAGTGGGGTTGATGGTGCTTTAGTGACAGTGACAGTGCATCTTTCCCTGGCACACACAACTGGCTCATGGGCTTTTGAGCTCCCCGGTCATCAAGGTAAGTCCAAGGAAATGTTGTTGCTTTTGGCTTCACAGATCACTCCTTCAGCTCTCTATGATTTCTGAAGTGTAGTTCATTGCCTTGCTTCTCCAAGCCCCCAAACCAACTAGAGTCACATTGGAAAAGACTTCCCAGCAGCAAATACACTTGTTTCCTACTCTGATCCCTCCTCTCTTCCTCATCCCTGTGTAGGATAGGAGCATGCAGAGGCTGTTCCAGATACAGATGCAGACCTCTGTTTCATCAAAGAAATATCTGTTGTTGGTAGCATCTTCCCTCTATGAGCTTAATTACTGAAGGATGGAAAGAAGAGTTCAGGACTGCAGAATATAATCTCTATACAGGTCCAGAGACCTAGTCCTAGAGCAAAGCATTCAGAGGCCTCTGAAAGACACCTCTTTCCACAACAGAGATCCTGAAAATTCTGTGCTCCTATCTTTGTGTAAATTTGTCATGTCTTGCTGACAAGTCCTCAACATGTGTATAAGCTGGGAGAGAGCTTGGGTTCCCCACCACTCCTGGCAGAGAATCAGGAGGGTGCACTGTCATGCAACACATACTTTTGTGTACTCAAGGACTCTCACACTAGGTGAAAAGAGTGACAGCGGAATGAAATGAGCAGCAGATGAAGCTGTGAACACAAGCTTTTTGCAGGATGACCAGAAATAGAGAATGACTGCTGATTTATGCTCTTAAAATAGGGCTTTCCCCGCTACACTATCATCTTTCTCCCCTTTACTTTCTTGTCCATAAATTTGTTCCACCCCTGTGCAGGTCCACTGTGACCTGTCTACTCCTGAAAGCCAGCACATGGCAGCCAAACAGCCAGAGTTCAGAGGTAGCTTCATTCTCAGCGCTACCTAGGAAGACTATTGGTAATATCAATTTTAGGTTCTATTCAGTAATATAGCTTAGAGTATCCCCAAGATAGATATAACTAAGACTATCCCTATGCTGGTTTTGAAAAGATTTGTTCTTCGCTGTCAGAGACAAGTACCTCACTCATATGGAAATTCTAGTGTGTTTGGGGGAGGTTTAGTTCCCACTGCTTCTTGCTGAAAACTTTTCCGTCACGACAAAAAGGTTTTAAACTAGCAGTTGTGTGCTTGCGCACTAGCAGAGACTAGTTGAGAGAATCTTATGGCATCTAGTGGAATTTCTAGTACAGTAAATAGGGAAAATATTAATCATTTCCTTTTTAAACACCAACAATATGTTCTGTGCTTTGCTGTGCAGAATCCAAAGTACAGACAGTGCTTTACTGCATGTCCAAACAAGGACCAGACAGATTGCAGTGAGTAACACAGAGGTACAAAAGCTTTTATACTGGTATATATTAAATGATTATGTGTGAATTGTCAGGATTTATAGCTAACTGATTGTAAAAGGAATTTGCTAACATGCTGCTATGACAAATATTATTGCTTTATTTGCAGTCAGTCACCAGATGTACGGAACTATTCATCTCTTTCATAAATTGCTGTAATTTTGTTCAAAAACTTAAAAAAAAATCACAGCCTCTCCAAAAAGGCAAAGGTAAGCCTTTAATGAGGTCATTAGTACTACCCTGGTGCCATTACATTGTCATATATTTCTGCCTTTTATTTAGTCTGGTCTATTTCTTATTTAGTCGTATGAATTCTGTGGAGGATTCCTGCTCATTGTAGACTGTATTCTAGGAAGAAGGAAAGAAAGAGAAAATCTGCTGGGATTTAGATAGAGCAAACAGTCCAAGGCAGCTGGACCTCTTGCCATTCAGTTTTCTTTCTGCACAGTTGAATGACAGTTATTCAGCTGATCATGTCTTTCCCTGCTACCCAGTTTATATGCCCTTGGGATAAAAGTGAGAGCCCGTGAATAAGGTAATGTGTCAACCTACCTTGGCAAAATCAGGTAATTGGGCACTTTTTAAAGTCATTAAAACTTTTTCTTTGTGGTTAGGTCAGGGATCTAATGCACATCTGTTCCCCTGAGAAAAATGCAGGAGCCCACATCAACCACCAACCTCTCAACCAGTGTCCTACACGTGTTACCAGTCAGAAGGCAGAATGACCAGTTGGAAGTCTGCCTCAGGGTAAGCCTCAGGAATTAATATTTCCTGTGCAGAATTTTTTTTCTGCTGTGGGGACTCCTATTGTGTTAGTTCTCTGTATTAGCAGACTATGAAGTCCAGGGATTGGAAGAAAACTCAATGACAGGAAATACATATTGAAAAAGGGCATGTTTTAGTCAGATAGCTATGGGTTAGAGGGCATGTCATGAGAGAGCAGACCTAGTATCTTACCCTATGCTACCAAATAATCTATCTCACGTGCTTACCACCAGACTTGGTTTGGATTAAAAAATTCTCCCTGAAATCCGTACTAGTTTGTTGCTTTCCATGTTGCACTAATTAAAAATCATGAAGTAATGTTCCTCAAAAGGGAAATGACTTATTCACGATGTACAGTTGGCAAGTTTGCTAATGGATCGAGAATCAGGAGAAAATGGTCTCTTACTTAAAGTCAAGACTTTACTTGCAAAACCAGAAAACAGGAGCATCTAAGTTAAATTTTTGTGCTACAGAGCGGCTTCTTTAGACTAACTGAACAACACTTACTTCAGAAAACACTTCTATTCCACCCTCAGTGTTGGCTTCCATGTCAAGTTAATTAATCTCTCAGGATTGCAGATTGAGTGAATTTGGAAAGTAAGCAGATTTTGGTTCTCAGATAGTTGCATACATTTGCCATTTGTGGTTAGGAATAGAACCCAGAGAATGTTTATTCCATGGTAGGAAAAACAGTTTTTACTTTTCTCAAACACAGCTAGCTAGTTTATGACTCCTGGCAGGAGTACAGTAACTTAGAGCAACTAGTTTGTTTGTTCCAGCTAATTTATAGAGGGCGGTATTCATTTTCCTTTTCCCTTAAAGAGGTTCTGTCCTACAATTCAGGCCTGCAATGAGACATTGCTTAGACCTGATAGAAATCAGGCTTACAGTGTTCTCCAGAATCCAAATAGCCAGACAAGGGTGTGCTAAATCCATCATGCCTCCAACAAGATATTAAATGCCACAGCTACTGCTATGTCCTGTAATTCTTCAGGTCTCCCAGTGCAAGAGGCCCTTTTTCAGACGACTGAGGGGAAGGGCAGGGGGAGTTAATTAGCAATCTCATTCCATGGAATGGGCTAACATCTTTCAAGTAAGCTCAGTGTAAAGTCTGAAACCAAAATTCTCAAAAGGGGCTACAGTGATTTGCTCCCAGTTTTGATTTACACCACAAGTCCATCCTGTGCATTTTTAAGAATTTCCTTTCGGTTTGACTCATCTGAAGCATGGAGGCATGAGGTGGCATAAGTTCGGGAAAGCTCCCACTGATTGCCAGAGCTTCCCAGCTCAGCTGAATAGAGATGAAAGTGGAGGCAGCTGGGGCCCGGAAGGCTTTGCAGAGCTTTCCTTTCCATCCTTTCTGTTTCTGCTCCCCCAGTTGATTTCAAACAGTGCTGAAGCCAGTTGCCAGCTCCTTTTCTGCTTGCTCCAGGTAACCTAGGGTTAGGAAGCCAGTCAGGAAACCGTTTACTGGAATTCTCTGAAGGCTTAGGTGTGGGTTAGCATCTCAGAGATGCCTAGGAGGCTTTACTGCTTCTAGTAACAGAGGACATTAAAAATCCTCACATGGACACTAGCAAGTCTGTTTGTTCTCTAATCTGTACAGCAGCATAGGCAGAATGGTCTGAAAACAGATCATCTTATTCATCAAGTGAGCAACCCCAGGCAGCAGCTTAGTGCCGGCTCAGACCCGGAGTACTAAAGTACTAAAATCAATCAATATCAGTTGATGTTTTAGATCAACAAACCAGTGCATTATTTGATCCAGCATTTCTCTAATTTGGGTAGACAATCTTTTTTGCACTGCTGTGGAATGCTGCTGTGGAAATTGGGGACTGGCTCTGGTGAGGCAGAGTTCACTACTGGTGCACAGTAATGAGAAATAAACAAAGAGAGGATTAGAATAAAATCAGGGTAAATGCAATTCATAGAATGTTTAAATTCTATTTTCTCCGTCATGTGAAAGTAATCCATCCTTGTGTGCCTAAACGAGTCTTGTAATGGATGCTATCTCACATTGGCACTTCGAGTAACCATACATTTCCAATCTGTGAGTTATTAAAATTTAAGCCTGCCTGAGTCTTGCAATAAATACTACTTGCTGAGTGTTAGGTCAGTCAGAGATCCCAAAGCCAAGCAGAACTACGCATAGGAAGGGCCCTTGCTTAAATTCTTATCCTTGTTTTGCACTATTCCCTGATTTCCACATTAACACTGCACTGGTGCAACTGACTTGCCTGCTGCAATTACGCAGAAGTGTGAGTTTCAATGCCAGTATATATATTCTACAAACTCAGTTTGGAAATTTATTTCTGCACTTCACTTGGGAGACAGAAAAGCCATAAAAATGAATAAAGATCTTTATAAGGTTTGATGAAGCTTCACAGAAAGCCACAAAGGAAGAATCATTGCACAAAGGTAAGTAAGAGTAGAGGAAAGGGAAGCGAAGGTCTCCTATAAGAGCTTTTTCCCTGAGGAATTTTCTTTGGCTCTTCTGTAAGAGCTGGGATTAGTTGAACTCTTCCTGTCAACCTTCTGGACCCATCTATTTTCCTGAGCATTTAGGGAGAGGTTGCTTTGAAGGCTAAGGAGATAATTGCAGGATGAAAAGGACTGCTACTTGAAGAAGCCCATTTGATGAGTGTATCTTTTTACTGAGGATTAATTTTGTCCTCCAATGTGCGTGTGTTTTAAGTGCTGTACAAAGTACCCTCAGCAATGGAGAGGCATTTAAAACAATTACATTTGAATTAATTAATATCATGAATGACTGATCGAAAGATCAAATCATTATCTTTTAGTGATAAATGGAGGGTGGAGGGGAAGTCAAGAAGAAGGGCTGGTGTAGCTGGCTCCAGCCTAACACATGTTTATTTAGGTGACTCTATACAAACGTAACCCTGTATGTCAGTTAAATCAGCAACATGTTAGTGGGCACTTCTGGTTACAGACTATTTCAGAGTCATTCATCATTCAGCACTACACAAGCCATTTACCCTCAGCCCGCCAACCAATCCAACCAAGTAGAAAACAGAGCAGGAAAGAAGCACTAACAATTGTCCCTAATTTCCTTTTAACTTTTCCTGCAACAATTCAATGCATCCTGTGTGGTGGGATAGTGGAGAGATTTTGCTGAACTAAATAGAGCTTCCTTCACCAAGTCATTAAAAGTGGGAAAGGAAATGGAAAGAGAGAGAAAGGAGAAAAAAATTGGAGCACACGAAGTTAACCCTTGCTGTACCAGTTTTTCTTTCACAGACATTGTTTAAAAATTGCATTTTTAACTGGCACAAAATAATTAGCAATCATGGTCATGGATGTGAGTGATATAGATAAAGGCAATGCAAGGTCTCAATATGTCAGGCAATCTCTGGTGTAAGTCATCATGCCCAGGAGCAGTTCCGCTGTCACTAAATTCAACAGAAACCTTCCAAGGCTTGGATGCTGAGAGTGAGGGCAGTCACTACTGCTATTAGGGCTTGATGAGAGACTACCACATCTTAGAGTCACAGGATATGCTGACTTGGAAGGGACCCATCAGGATCACTGAGTCCAACTCCTGGACACCACAAAGTAATTTAGAGGAAGTTTTGTGCTGGGCTTTCAGATACACCTCAGATCAGTTTATGCTACTGAGGTAGCCTGTTAGGTAAAAAACCAGTTTTCTAAGTCACCTTAGAGCTTAAAGGAGCTTTTGCTCAGGTCTCTGTTTAAGGGATGAGAATCTCACCTGTAGTCCCACTTAAGGATTTTGGAGCAGCTCATGCCATGGGATGAGTGTCCCAAGATCCCTGCACACCTCCAGCTGATGGCTTGGGCTGTGTACAGGAGCAACACTCCAGTCATGGAGAAGAGATAGACAGGCCTTGATTTGGTGCATGAAGAAAACTGGGCGTGTGGGCATCAATCATGCCCAGGTTTCCTTCCTTGGCTGTTAATTTCTCTGTGGTGTAAATGAGAAGAGCTGAGATCAAGCTCTAGGCAATGTGTTCCCTTTCCAAAACTCCTGTGCTATTTCCACCAATGCTGAACTTGCTCACAGTAAAAGGGCCTTCAGCTTGGGAACTGTGATTAGACACCATCACACCTCCAGCAACTTGCTAGTGCCACCAGGTTTCCCGAGCCAGACAACAGGAGCCTGCTCACTGTGCCAGACCTGCAAGGAAAAGGCCAGCAGAAAGGCCACTCAGCACTAAAGACCAGGCTCAAGCTTCATGAATGTCCTTGAGAACCTGGGAAGGAACAACCCTGCTGGCGGTCCTCCACAGGAGTGGCAGTGAGGAGATCTCCCAGAGACTCAGCAGCTGTTAAACCTCTCCCCAGGGACACCATCCACCACCATGGCAGGAGCTGGGTACAGCCAGGAACTGCTCTGTGGAATTGCATAGAGGAAGCAGCAGGCTGCCCATGCCCTGCTGAGATGCCATGGCTTGCCTGGAAATCCTGCTGCCTACAACCACAGGTCTGGGAAATGACATAAAGATCTATTACAAAGGCCTTTGAAAGCAATGCTGTGGCTGTGCCGATGGGGCATTTTAAAGAAAGCATTTCAGACTCCTATACCTTGTGCCTGCTTCCTCAGCCATGGGTACCCAGGGCATGCAGGAGCAGAAGAAAACATGCAACAGATTTATCAACTCTGCCTCTTCCCCCAAGCAATGAGACTTGAGGAACTTTGAGGAACAAAAAATGAAAGCACATTCCAATTTGTCCACGGGAAAGATGCAAATCCAATTTATTGGTGCTTCCTGATGCTGGTGACCAGCGCTTCATCTCCTTGCTGGGTGCTCGTACTAAAGCACAGCTTGACATGCAATCGCTGCTGTGCTGTCACCCTGACACAACTCTGCTCCTCTGGGTCACACATGCTACCTTCTAAGCCATCTCTTTGTGCTCTATGTTCCACTGTCACCAGAAAAATAACTTCATCCCAGATTCCTGAGAATGCCATGTCCAGGAAGTGCATCGTGCTGTGGAAAACAATTTTTTAGAAAATAATGACGGGAAGGTCTTTTCAGTCTTGAGTGGTCCATCCTCTAATTTGATAACTATCTCCTGCAACTTTCTTCCCATTTGTGCTGATATATGGCTTGATCCTCCAAACCTTTACTCTCACAAATGATCCCATTAAGATAAATGAGACCTCTCTCATGTGACTGAGAGTGGGCAGGTATCTGAAAAAAATGATCAGCAAAATCAATCAGTTCTCCCTTGTCTCCCTATTAAAAGTCCCTCCATTGTAAGTGCAGTAGTATGCAAAAAAATGGGAGTATTGTTGGATAACAATGTGTAAAATACCCATATCCAGTTGTTTTTTTACTGTTTACCTATGGTATTTTTCTGTCTGTACTCTGTCTGATTCAAATCCTCCCCTCATGTTTATTACTAGTTAACTATTTCTTAATGGACCCCTTCATTTATGAATAAAACTCAGCAGCAATCACAGCCCCAGTGGAGACCAGTACACTACCCATCTGCTCCATCACTTGCTCTCAGCATTGGCATTCTGCATCAGTCCCAGCCCCTCTCATCGTAACAAGCTAGGATCAATTTTCCAGTGGCAGCTTGGAAATAATAGTACAAAATGTATATTAATACAGAAATGTATTGTGAAGCTGTCCTTAAACAAACAAATGAGCCACTTTAAAATATTACCGCTATAAATGACCATGACAGTAGCACAGCACATATAATAAAAAATAACTACTGAAGAGAAGCTGCTGAATTACTATAGTAATAAACCAGATGTGATTATTATCATTTAACACAGTCATTGAATACCATGAATCCCTGAAGCCATTAAAATATTTATGATTAAACATTTGCTATTCCTTATAACAGAACATATAGCCCAGTACTAAAAAACTGTTAAGGTATTATTTTGGTTAATACGTGCTAGTGCCATGATAAAGGTCAACCACTACTGTCAGCTTCATGGAAAGAGCCCCAACAGCTGTCCTTCAATTTTGTTTTTCTAATAACCACTATAAGGTTAGATACCTCTGTAGCACATTATTATGTTCAATAGAGACATACAGATGTACACTCCCATCTTCTTACATGCATCTATATGAAGGAACAAACACAAATATCTGATTTTCTTTCTGGAGAAATGGGTGCTTTCTGTCTTCAAGGAATTATAACAAATATTTAATGCTTTTAGGAGAAATATACTTGAAACAAAGCAATAAGCATATGCAAACATGAAGTCTAATTACCTCCAGGACTTCTAGCATGCAGACACCTTATTACCCTCATTTTATCTTGTGGGAGCTGGATTTTATTTTTTTTTTTCGCTGCTGGAAGTGCTTCCCTGCCTATCTCTCCATAGTCTGCAGAAGACTGGTTGCCTATTGTTAAAGCAGGCTCAGCTGCTGTGAACTGCACTTTGGAGGTGTCTGTTACTGGTGTGAAGTGTGAGTGAAAATGAGTGATGGTGTGCTGCGCAGGTGCCTGGCTCTCTTGGGTTGTGCAACTTAAAGCATAAGGGCAGGACTAATTTTGGGGTGAGGAGAGGAAGGACACTGGAGCCCTCCTAGCTAAGGATGGAAAATATTCCCTGGCTAAATGTGCACTGCTGCTCTGTGCACATGCATTTTGCTGCCACGTGACAGGGATCCTCCCACAGTTCTGGTACTCTCTGTTCTTTAGATAAAGGGTTCTATAGGCTTTACCAACTGTGCTGTAACCATGCAGTTGCTCTTTGCTATACACAGACAACCATCAAGACATAGATGTCTTTTAATGCTTTAATATGCACCTCCCACAATAAACAAGATGTGTCCTCTCATAAATGCCTCCTAGACACTAGCAGATAAGAGACATCCTATTCTCATACTCCTATACACTTTTTTCCTGCTATCACAGAGGATCACTCTGTCTGGACACTCATGAACAAAAGGAAGTGCAATAAACTAGCCTTGACAGAAGCAGTGCTATGGGAAGTTCTGATTTGCTTTACAGGATTTTACTGTCCCAGCTTGGAAGGCAGTCTGCAAGCCCTGTGGTGGCCAGGGCAGCCAATGGGAGCTGCAAGTGTGCATGGGGAAGGATGGGGAGCTTTAAAGCTTTGCTGATTCCTGAGGAAAGTGGAACCACATCCTGAGGTGCCTGCACCAAGCAAAGGTGAGTCTTTGATAACTGAGTCTGCTCTGGGAAATATCTGCCCATCTCTCCCAGCTGTCTCAAGGAGAAGTCAAGGTGAGTGTAACTGATGTGCCCAACCATCAGAAGGCTGATATCAAGAAAGAGGAAGCTCATTTTCAAGTAATGCATAACACACAAGTTTAAAATCCTGCTTGCTTATCGCCTGACTGTGGATGCATATATCCTCCATCCTTGCCCCACAGATCGTATTTTCTATCCTGAACAGCTCAACACTTCCCTCAGGACTGTCTGAGCAGCAAAAACTGAACTCTGCTTTGACTAAAACCCTTGGGTGGATTTAGGTCCACTGGGAATTTGCAGAGGAAATGAGCATACTGACAATTCTGACATTCACTGGAAATTTTAGAAGAAAGAGAAGTATCTCCTGCTGCTTTTTTGTAAATGAGAACATATGAAAAATGCATCATGCCCTGCTTTTATATAAAAGTCTGGTGGCAGAGCATGTACCCAGAGAGTGGGAAATACATATTCAGCTCTTTTATCTGCCTAAGAAGATTTAGACTTTCATGTTCTACAGCCATGAAGTAACTGGCTAAGCACAGGCTGGTCCCAATGGCACGTTAGTCATGTCCAAAGGGGGACTAATGTGGAAGTTTATCTAATTTCTCAATCTGACTGGGTCAGGGCAGTTTAGAGAGTGTGGGTCTGTGTGAAAGTGAAATAGAGAAGCCACACTGATGCATTTAGGCAAGATGGAAACTGTGAAAATGTTTCCAGCATTGAACTCTTGGTGTCACGCGTCTTGTTTTCACCAAAGATCCACTTCAGAAGGTTCCATTCTCTTTCCCTGGGAACCCACATTGCAGAGCTGTAGGGATCTGGCTGCCTGCAGTGTATACAGCCAAGGGTTGGATGCTGGATGATACTTAGCCCTTTGAAGTTGTCTGACAGGAATTTTTTGAGATCTAGTGTTCTTAATCCAGTCACTATGTGGGGGACAATGGAAACAGGGTGTGATTGTCAGTCATGAGTGCCATTTTTAAGTTTCTCCCATGAGAGAAAATGATGGGCTCCTCCCCTAGCTCATGTCCAGCAGCCCTTCTTCAGAACTATCCTACTCCAATTTCAAAAGCTGTTTTGTCATGTCTGTTGAACATAGTCACCATATAGCCTGCGTGATTTGTTTTCATTTTTCAGTGGCACAGCGGATTCAATGAAGTCATGTTAGGAGATTCCTCCAGTCCTGGTGTCAGGAAACCTCAGTAACTGGGAAACATTTATTTTCTTCTCCAGATTATGAGGAAGAACTGCAAAAAACACTTGTGGTCTATGAAAATCATTATCCAGAAATTCTCTATCTAGAATTATGTCTGTGGATATGATACTTCATCCCCCAAGTAAACCCCATATAACTTCGTTTTGTGTCCTACCCACCACTATTTTCACCAAATGCAACTCGGTGTGAGTGGGAGCAGGTAAAGTGCAACAAATTAGAGACAACACTGAATCCAAAAATGATTACTCTTAATCCAGGGCTGTTCTGATTATTTGTTTTCCTACCTTAGCCATCTAAAAAAAATTTGCTTTAGTTTACCTGTAAGGTATTTACTAGAGTTTCAGGTTTTGTGTTCAGTACTAACGAAGGGTGGGGTTGGAATTTGCTTGGATGCCATTGGAACACCCACGGATGTTTTCTCAGAGTTTCAATATGTCAAACAGTGTAGGGCCTCACTGGTGCTTATGAGTTCCCCACTGTCTGGATTTAGCAAATCAAGTTTATGAGAGATTTTAGCTGCATTCAAAATGGAAAATAAGGGTATTGGAACAGTTGATCCAGCACCCACCTGCTCAGAGCAGGAGATATGAATCCAAACTCCTCATTCTCCTTTTCCTGAAATTTGAGAAAGGCTAGAGTTACTTCATGCTCACTTTGATGAAATAAGAAACTGAAGAATCTGTTGGCATGAATGGAGGTTTCACAAATTAAGAGCAGCTTTTAATATGATGCAAGATTTCTGTAAGCATTCCATTATTCTGATTTATTAGTCTTCAAGACTGTGTGGAAAGTGAACAGAAAGCATACTTGAAAAAGAGATTAAATTACAAGAGCTTTCACTATTCCAACTATTGGACTCCTGCATTTGCAACTCATAAGGCATGATTCTGCTGTACTGTTGTAATAGACTCCAGGTCTTGGATGGATGCATTTTAGAAAAGATTAACACTGCATTTTGATTTTGATTAAATTACAGTTTTGGGGTTTTTTTCTTTTTTTGGCTTCTGCCTGACCCTAAAGGCATAATTTCAGGCAAAACTGTATCCAGGAAAGGAAAACATGGGAGAGATTAAGAGGAGTGTTTGATGGTGTTGCAAGAAGGCAGTTAGCTGGGACATGAACCTCTCTGGGTTCATCCAGATGAGAACTGACATGGACCAATACTAAACACTGAAAGGTGATCACCAATATGAACATTGTTCCTGTACTCTGTGTAGTGTCTGCCTACAGCTCTTTTTGTGTCAGTGACGCTGTAGTTGCTCCAGCTACATTTTGTGAGTTTAATAGAGAATCCTAGCATGCTAGAGCTGAGGAAAAAAACCACACATGGTTCTGACCAGGCATTTGGAACCAAACCCCTAATTTCCTCCCAGTATGGCTGTTACAGGCAGAAGGTGACTGAGGACACAAATTTGTATGATACAGCAAGGAGAACCAATTAGGGAAATGTTATAAGTACTGTATGCTGTCTGAAAACAAGAATCCTGTTTAAATCCAAATCACTGTGGCATTACTGCCTTGCCTTGCCTTGCCTTACCCTGCCTTGCCTTGCCTTGCCTTGCCGTGCCTTCCCTACCCTTCTCTGACATTTGGTGGCAGAGCATTGAAATTTTTAACCTTTCTAAACTGTTAGGATTTTGTGATACTTCGTGCCCCCCATATTGCGGCTTCACATCTTAATGGCATGATTTTTTAGCGATGAAGGAGGCCCCTTTTCACAACTGCCCATGCAAACCTGGCGTGCATGACTATTCAATTAGGCAGTCATGAATATGCAAATCAACCTGCACAGCTGCTGCAGCAGCTCAGCTGCTCTGCTCACGCAGTCTCAGCCACAGCGCCTCCCCCGTCCTGCCCGCAGCGGCCCCACCACTGCACCTGCCCTGTCCCACCTGCGACGGCTCTACCGCTTCCCCAACCCCCCAGAACGGCCGCCAGAGTAACTGATACACAGCAACACAGTGCCGAAGCAGCGCTGGGGAGCCCTCTGAGGGTACGGGGCAAATTTGCATATTAATGAGCTGCCATTCAACGCGGAAGTAGGGCTTTGCAGAACTCGATTAAGACCACGGGTCGGCAATATAGGAGACCTGACTGTATACGTAGTATGTTTTATGATATGGACATGGAAATAAAGTTGAATATGAAATCCAAGTAAAAAAATCTAGAGACGATCTGAAATGGGATTGTTGTTCTCCGTGTAGATGAATGGTAACTGGGATCCCAGGCAATAAATTTTAGAACAAAAATGCTCTGAGTATATTGGAGTAGATTTATTGCCATAAATCATTGGCATAAATAGAGGTGTGTTGATTATCATCACTTGAGTATCTAATGTAACTGACATTTTACTCCATTTCTCTGTATTTCTACCAGAGTTTCATTAGCACAAAAAAAAAAATCAGAGAAGAAATAATACTAAACTATTAGTGTAGTCATTTGCTTACTACCCAGTGCTTTATTTTCTCTATAAATTTTTCGGAGTGTTTTAGGGAGTAATTTCAAACAGTCAAGTCAGAGTCCACCAAGAATTGATTTTTGTGACCTCACATACTGTAACAGAAAATTATAACAGGAAATTAACCATTAAGTGATAAACAAGGAAACATGGATACAATTACTTTCAGAACATAATTTTATCCACTCTAGTTTTGAAAATGAAGAGATAGTACTGACTGGAACACCTCAATTCTGAATGCAAACTGTACAATCTATTATATTAAACAAAGTCAAAAGCAATGTGAAAGATCTTGAATCTATTCAAGGCATGCACCTCATTACAGACTTAGCAAATTAAAACACAAATAGGATTAGAAAAGAATAATGTAACAATCTCCCACTCTGGTCCCTGGAGCATTAAGTCATAAATTGGGTTTGCATTAAATTGTGCCTGCAGTATTGAATTCAGAGAAAGAGCTATAGGCTGAAGATAAAGCTTGCTAGGCTAGCCAACTTTGGTATGACTGTGTGTTTTCATAAACACACAATGAGTTTGTTGGAATCTAAAAAGGCATATTCAAAAATGTGTATTTCGTATCTTAATTAGAAAATGCAGATATGGTGTAGCAACCCCTGGCTATACCAAAGCCAAAAGCTGCAAGCATTTGGAATTGTCACTTCACCTGAAGATGTTGTTTAAATAGGAAAGTTAAGCACTTTTCATCAGAACACCTACTAGGTTAAACTATGCAAGTTTTAAGTGGAGAAAACAAGCTTAGCCCAAAGAATTGAGAGAAGCTGAGTTTCCATATTACAAATGTATTCTGTTGTTATGGGAACTGAAATGGTGAGCAATGTGAAAAGGATCCCGAGATAACAAAGACTGGCTTGATAATATTATGGCAGTAGCTATACCAACCACAAACATGCCTGCAAGAAATAAATAAGGATTCTTTTCTTAAGGAGATGCAAATTCATGAAAAGTATTGTCTCCAAAGGAGTCAGGTTCAACCTTTGTTTGACCCTGGACAAACGGCTGAGTAATACTAGGAATTAATTTTGCTAATTTTCCCTTAATAAAGGCTTTATCTTTCAAAGGTGTATTATTACTGTTCTCATTCTCCTAATTGTCATTTCAGGGATCGTTAATGGCAGCTGCTGTAGTTAAGGTGCTTGTTGTTTCATGCTAAAAAGGAGCCTTTGTATGTTATTATACACAGCTTTTTGCATCTTCTCTTTTAGGGGGTCTCATGGCTCCATTTGTCTCTTCCAGACTTTCACAATTTGGCAGGCAGAAAACACTTCAAGCTACAGAAACTGTCTTTTCTTTGTTGATGCAACTTCTCTCAACTTTTGCTGCTATGATCTCTTAACATCTGCCAATTCCCTCCCCTAGTTTGCCCTGCACAGAGCTGTACTAGGCAAGCTAAAATGATAACAAAACCCATCGGTATTTTAAGTCTGGTCTCACAGACAATGTCAAAAGAGCACGCACAATGCTGGGAACACTTGGATTTTGATCAAGTGGCTGGGAGAGAACTGAACCTTCTGCAGCAACTGGCAGAGGCTGATACCAGGAAACTGATGGGACTGCAAAGGATGTATTTCATTAGTGGAATCCATGAACATCCATGCATCCACATCTGAATTTGTAGCAGGGCACCAACCGAATGGCATGTTGGGCTAAGAGCAGGCCATTCTTGGTCTCCTCCCTGCAAGAGGTTCCAGGATTGGGGGGTGCAGCCCACCTTGGGGAAGTGCCAGCTCCACAGCTTGGACAGGGAGCAGCACATGCCATGAGACATATTTCTTGTCATATATGAATTGCAGGGAGGCAGGGAGCAAAGCCTGGTTTCCTAGACACAGGGTGCAAGGGCACTCAAGGTCAGACAATATGTGTAAGATCTGATCTTGTCCAGCATGGGGGTCCTCTAGCTCCCAGCAGCAATGACAGTCCCAAGGGAGAGGATGCAGAAAGATAGAGTATCTCAGGTCAGTAGCAGTATATCTAAAGTGAAGCTGCTGGGATTTCTTCCCTGACCCCAGATCCCAGAGCACACACAAAGCCTGACAGTGGGCATGTGCCTGAAGCTTGTGTGCATACTGCTGAACCATGTATGCTCCAGTTAGGCTGCAGTAAGGGGATTACATTACACAATTTACTGGCCCCTCATTTTAGATCCAGTGAGGTTTCATCGTGGGTTAGGGGTGAAAGGGGTCTTCTCTCCCTCTTCTGCTTGCCAGTGGAGGATTTATTGGCTACACAAGGCTTTCTCCTCCTTCTGGCTGACAGCTCCCTTCTGGAGTAACCTTTTAACATTTTTCTTGATTTTCTAAAAACAGCAAACATTAGACACATTAAGAACAGCAACAACAAAATCATTAAGCACTATAACATTCTCTGAGGAGCCAGTCATATCCTTTAATCAGGTTATGGAAAATTCATTCCTCTTCTAGCCATTTATCTTCTTTGTTTATGCACATACCAAGTGACCCACTTCTGAGTATCAAAAATAACAACAAAGAAATAACCAAAGATTCCTCATTATTAATGGATTTCTGTACCACTTTTTTGCTTTATTGGAAACTAAATAATCAGGTTCATTCATTCCAATTAAACACAGCACATACTAATTGTCAATCATTTCTATCAGTGAACCCAGTTCTCACTTCAAAGTCACTACTTGACCTCAGTGGAGAAAGGATTGGTATCATGCTTCCTTCTATAATGATTGATTGTTTGCATTAAGATGGAGAAGGATAGGCTGAAATTAGAAGTATACCAAGCCTTTCTCCTTGTGTTAGCTTATACCTCCAGTCACCCATACAGATGAAAGGGCTATAAACCCAACATTATAATTTCAGGAACTAATATTGTACACTACATCAGGTCAAATTTGTCCCCAAATTTGCATGATTTATAACGAGTGTGATGTATCTATTGTCATGTAATGAGTGATGTATAGATCTTGGGCACAGATCTCTAACGAAAACTCTGTGACTAAAAATAATAAACATGATGCAGAGGTTTATAATAAAAGTGGCTTATTAAAAGCAATAAGGCTTTGATCTCAATGCTAACCTAAAATCACTGAATCAGCCAGGTAGATTTGACAGAAATTAGTGAATGATGAACTCGGTGTTACACAAGTGTGCAGTGTGCTGCGCTGTGTGCTGATGTGATTCATATTTTGGCATTTTAATGAAAACTCAAAAAAAAGGCACAATGAAATTAAATATCACAACATTTTATTGAAGTGTTGTATCAGATAATTTTCATTGTTCTTGACAAAACTATTAAAAACAAAGCTCACTTGATGAGAGAAGTACAGAAAGATAAAATGGCAGTAACACCACAAAAAGTACTGTAGAAAATTAGTTACACCAGGCAAAGCTGTTCATTAGCAAAGGCAAGGATACTCCTCATTCTATAGAGACTATATTGTGTTTTACCTGGTAATTAGTTGTTCAAAATTGACATGGATTAGGAATTGCAATGCAAGCCATAAGGGAAAAAACAGAGCAGTGAATGTATGTATTTAAAATGTTTGTGAGAACCCTCAACAACTTAACCTGCTTCTTTAGCTCAAAAACCAATTTTTTTTACATTTTGTGTCAATTTTTATTCTCTCTGTTAAAGCATACTTTTAAAAGATATTAACTACAAAGTTGCTTTATCAGCACAAAGGTGGCTAGATAAGAAATATTGCTCAAAATCTAAGAGGGTACCTTATGGTACTTAAAGAAGATGGAAGAAAAGGTTAGAGAGTTACATCATGCACAGTGATAAAGTTGATATTTTCTCTGTTTCCTAATGTTTATTATTTAATTTTCTCTAAAAACAGAGAAAATTAATTAGTAAACATTAGGAAATATAAAAAATATCAACTTTATCACTGTGCATGATGTAACTCTGCTCAACAGACTTGAATGCCATGTCAGTGACATTATTGCTGCTTTTGATGTTATTTTACGTTTTCTGACACATTCCCACAATCATTGCCATTTCCAAAAACTTACTACAGAAGATAGCAAGGTATTTTTCCATGGAGACTGGACTGGCAGGAACCAAATCAGTCTCTTCCCTGAAGTAGAAATTTGTCATTTCAGGATCCAAAGATGTTTTGAGTGGGCACATTTTCTATTTTCATTCCCTGAGTTATTACAGGATATGAATGTCAATAATAGATAAGCACATTGCAAACAGACTCAGCAAGTTCTGCCTGTTCTGCCTTTTCTGCCCCTGGAGAGTCACTGCTCTAGCATATCTCAGAGCTGGGGTGACAGTTTTCCCCAGAGGGGGACAAGAGACAAATCCCTTCCACTTCACAAGCCCCATGGGCTGCACCATCTGATGAATTTATAGTCTCCAATACAGTTAGGTGTGTATAATTCAATGTATTGCTGAAGACCAGTTACTGTACTTTATAGCTGACATTACAGGGGATATTTTTTTCTACAAAATAAAACAATATTTGCTTCCTGAAAGGGAAATGTGCTGTCTGTAGCTATCAGCAGCCAACAGTTGCTGCTGGCTAAAGCTAAAGGACAAAAGAGGCGGATTTTACTTTACCAATATTGGGAAGAATGATTTATCATTCACAGTGCATTTTCAGGATCAAAGGGCCCGTTTGAAAGTCACTATACGAAGACTGATTCATTGTAAGATATTAAACGATTGCATTAAAAATAATGGTTAGAGAAGATATCCTGGTTTGTTTTGTGCTGCAGCAGAACCCAGTCTTACACTGTACACGGCTCTGTGTCTAGGAACACAAGGAGTGGGTGTGTAGTGGGAGGTGCCTATTGTTTTGAGGGTCTATAGCTATTTGTCAGCAGGATCTGATTCTATAATTCCTAATCGTTTTAAAGACATTCATCAGTCTAGTCACACAATATGTATGTGGGGTAGAAAAGTGCATAAGGGTTTGGTTCCTATGGTTTTGGCCCCATATCAGAGCTTGAGAAAGCACTGGTGAGTGCTTATATAGCTTGCTTCTTGGAAGATACAGCTACTTTGAGGAATTAAAGGTGAATATGACATTCAGAAGAGCACTTGGTGTCAATCCAGAGCTGCAGGTTCATGGAACAACAACAAACCAGCATCAGCATTATCTGCCCCAAGAGGAATCCCCTGGACTTTTCAGGGGTCACAGGAGGACTTACTCTTTCTTGAGGGATTACAGATAAGCTCCTCCTGACCTACAAATCACTTGCATAGAGCATCTATTTTTAACTGGTTCACAGAACATTGTGTTTGAGAATTTTGGGGATAAAATTTTCTTTTAATAGGGCATATTTTAAGCATGTACTGGACAAGTGGACCTGCATGCCAGGTCAGATATTAGTTCTTGCAAAGAAAACCATGTACACTACTGACCCATCATATAGAATCTTCCTATTTATTTCTGCATTTCTTTGTTGTCACTTTTAAGCTAAAGGACATCTGGGATGCAGGAAAAATTCTGTGGAGAAAGAGGAATTCTTTTCTACCTCTAGGAGTCAGGATATAAGAAATTTTCTCTTTCATGGTTTACATTTTTGGTAGAAAATAAATGCTACAGAGGAGTTCAAGGAAAATCTGTCAATTAGCAGATAGAAACCTCCAAAGGCTGCCCTCGTAGAAAGCTGCGATGATAATAATATACAGTCGGCTCTCTTATATTGCGGACCCGTGGTCTTAATCAGGGTCCGCGAAGCTCTACTTCCATGTTGAATGGCTGCGGCGTGGAACGACGGGCACCACACTCCATCCATCCAAGCCTCCCACCAGCTAGACCATGTCAATGAGCTCATCATCGAGTCTTCTCCTAAACAAGTGCAAGAGGGTCAACTGTAGCTTTAACAACAATGTTTAAAAGGCCACTGAATGATCAGTAAATTAGTGAGATGGCTTGGAAGGATACAGAGACCTTATATGAGCTTTGCATGAAATGAAAAATGTGTTTGCATTTTGCAGCAATATATTGTGCAGTTTGGCTTTTCTACCATGGTGAGCCTCTAACAGACTTGACAAAGGTGCATGTGCCTCAAGGTCACAGACCTGCAGTCGTTTGTGTGAGGTGTGAGGCAGGTGATGAACAGCTTTTGGGAGGACTCTGACATGGCGTTTGAGACAGAATATTTGGACTATGGCATGCCCAAATCACCTGAAGGATGGCTTCCGCCACCTCTAGAGCAGTACATGATGCAATGGGAACATGGGTGACATTTACTGGGTCACTGTGCGAAGCTTATCTCCAAGTATCCCAAGTAGATCCACATGTCGGCATGTGAAGGAGGCTGTGTGATTTAGGAAACAGAGAAAGCCTCAGTGCTTGAATAGTCCAGCAGCCTCGTCATGATCTCCTGTATCTCTTGCTGCTCACAATTCATTTCGCACAGGTATTAGATGTAATGAAGATGGGATAGTCAACAACTTTATGACAGATCCATTTATTTCTACTATTTTCACATAAACCAAGCAAGGAGCAGCAGTTGCTTCCTCTGCAGCTTGATAGATGTCAGTATTAATTAAAATCATTCTGAGTAGGGTCAGGTTTTTCTCCTCTCTCTGCACCAGGCTGGCAGGGAGGAGAAGCCTGATGGGCAGACACAGCTGCTGAGCTGTTGACTGGAAATGTTGTCACTGGAATGAGGCAAAGGAGAAGTAGTTGTTGTCCAACTGGAAATAGTGGAAACATTTTGTCAACTGCACCGTGCTGCCACTCAGCACAATGTGGGGGAGTATGTCTGAATATGGGTCTTGAACTTAATCCTTTGTTCACCTGGCTGGGAAGTCTGCAAAGGCAGCTGTTCATCCCATATGGAGGGGATGGTGCTCCTCCACCACTGCTATTTAATTATGCTTTCCTGACTGACATTCAGAGAGAGCCCTTGATTCAGGAAGGAAGGTCAACACAAAACAATGCTTTCTAGGATGCAGAGGGAAAAAGCAGGGGACACCCCTCTCACCAAACCACCCTGCGCCACTGTATTTATATGCACTCCTTCTGACACAGACCCCATCAAGATGTTCAAAACCAAAATATCTTCTGTCAGCCCTGGGGCACTCCAGCAGCAGCTAGAATTGTGTCCCAGTGCTCGTGGATGTGCCTGTTTCCAACTGTGGCAGGTCTGAAGGAAGCCAGGGCACCACTGTGGTGGTCACAGGGAATACATCCTTATTTCTGTTACCCCTGTGAGCTCGGAGGAGGCCATTACGATCTGCTGCAGCTAATGTTCATATAAAATCATGAAAAGCAATTTTTTTTTTTTTTGACAAACTTTCCTAACGATGGAGGAAAATAAATTGAAATAAACCCATGGGAATTAAGTACAGATGTCCCCTGATTTGGACAGAAATGTAAACTCCTCTGTCACTCAGGCACACCTCAACGACCTTCTCAAAGTGTTTTCCTTTGAGGAGGAGAAAATAGTTTGACTTACAGAGCAGGATCAGTCCCTCCTTTGCAAAAGGTTGTGAAGAAAAAAGGTGAATGGTTTTACACACATTTTTCCTCAGTTCTTCGTTGTTCTCTGATAAACTGAAGAAGAGAGACAAGAATAAGGGAAACAACTTCTCCAGATCAAAGGACAGATCACAATTAATAGAGAACTTGAAAGGTTTTGGTAGGGCAAAATAAAGTTTTCATACAGCTGTAGTTTTTATTAGACACACATGGAGACCTAGGCTCGATTCACTAAGCACTTAGTGACAAAAGGAAATATATTTCCCTGTGGCATCTGTAAAAATCTCCTCTACATAGGTGTGGAAATATAATAAAGTGAACATCATTATTTTAAATGACAACTCAGTTTCATTACTGCGTTGATCTTTTTTCTGCTTCTCTTTTCAAACTTGTGGTACCACAGACTAGGTTAAAATACCTTCTTATGCAGCTACACCTCAATTCAGGTACGTATAAGCCCTAGTTCGCTTCCTCTTGTTTGAATTTCCTGTAATACTTTGATGGCTGCATTTTTTTTTGTATTGAGCACTATATTTATCTTCACTGATGGTCTGTATAAAGTATATTTTATCTAGCAATATACTCACTTCTGAAAGCCTAAGTAAACATCTATAATCACCCCAAGTGTAGTAGTCAAAAGAAACTCCTAATTAGAAATGCCTTTTACCAGCATAAAAAAAATAAGAATCAGGACTTTTCCACCTGTCCTCCTGGTCTATTCTCACAATGGGTTGGGATTTCTGTCTGCTCAAAAGAAATCTGGTTTCTGTAAATATCTTTTTAATAAAAATGTGTTACCTATGATAAATATATATTGCCTAGGTCAAATGAATCTGATTGTGAAAACATATTGAGCAAAAGTATTGGTAGGATTTAATTTCATTTCTTAAAAAAAACCCCAAACAAACACCCACCAAAATCTGTAGCTATTGAATGCTGGTTTGAATTAAATTCTATGTGTTTTAATAAAAGTGTAGTGGTCTGAGTGTACATATATTTGTTTTAGTGGCAGCGCACTGGATCCAATAAAACTATATTGGCTTCACTACTTATGTCTCCTTTCTAGAGAAAATGGATTGAAAGGAAAAATGAAACAGGCATGAATCAGCCAGTCCTGTTTCTGCTCAACTCTGGCATCCAAATAAACTGGTAAAAAGCCCCAACTGTATTACTAAATATTGTTTTCAAATTGAAATATGTTTTAATGTCAAGGCTGTACATGAGGGATTTAATTGTCTCTGTAAAGGAGAGCAATTTTCAAGAGCAGACTTGGTTGTGGTGGATCCATGTATCTGTGCGGCTGCAGAAGCAGAAATCTAAGCTGGGGTAAATCAGGTCTGCCTGCAATGAAGGCACCCAGCTGATCACCACATACCTGTGATAACAGGATCAAGTGTCCAGAGCCTCAGCACAAGGGTATTTCTATCCAAAAGTGCAGGCACATGCAGTATGGATGTAAATCATGTCTACACTGGGGGCTGGCATTCCCACAGAGTCTCAGCTGCCACCAGGGTTTTAAACACATTCCCCCAGGATTAGTCACTTCTGTCACCTGGTTGGAATGCTATACTCATCTACTTTTGCATGAGATCTCACAAGTGTCTGTGTTTCTACTCAGCAATGTTACCAGTGCATGTTACCACAGACAGGAAAGTCATGAGCAGCCAATGAGGGGTTGGTCTGGAGTGAATTCATGGTGGTTTTTGGGGTAGTACACCATAGCTTCTGCCAAATGGGAGTAAGGATGTGCTCAGCACAGTCTTAAGTAATTTAACTGGGGTTTAACTAATTGTTTTACATTTGCAAGCTATGCTGTCCACAATTTTTCATGAAACCTGAAGTGAGTAACTCTGTGCAGCTTGTCAATGCCTATGTTGAACACAGGGCCACAGATAATCATGCCTTTGTTTGCCCCCTGTGTTTAGTGCTCCTAAAAATGTCACCAAGTGCCTTTTCTAAATTCTCTAAATTGAATTTAAAAAGTAAAAGGCATTCCTGTCATTTTCCCAGCTTCCTCAATGCCACCTTTCCAGCCAGTGCAACTGGCTGTGGGAGCTCCAAGTGATGACTCTGAGGTTAGAAAGGACACGCCAGTCCCAGCACAGCAAGCACCATCTTTGCAAAGGGGTGAAATTGATGCTGTTGGCTGGCCTGGCTTCTCACATACCTTAAATCAGCTGTAAGTTGACAAGCCAACCTGAGTAATACTTTGTTTGATGCCCTGCTTCCTTTAAGGAGACTGGAATCGGGTTGTGTGAATCCAAGCCTGCATGTTATTCCTTCATGAGAAAACATGATAGGCATCGACTCATTTACAGTTTGTGCTGAAGTGGGTGCCCCTGGGACTGTGGGAGCCACTCCAAGTGAGAAGAATTTGGCTGCAGTAGTAGCTCAGCTGTGGGAGAGGATATGGCTTTAGGCTTCTCCAGCTCTAGCTATCCAGAAAACTGAATAAGGAATAATTCAAAGGAAAGCAAAACATCTGTTAGCAGAGCAATATGCAGGTAAAAATCCAGCTGAGGAGTGGCTTTGAGACTACTGCACTGAGCATCACTAACAAAGTCCCCATGACCTTATGGAAATTATATGCAATAAGTTCATTTAACACAGAAACAAGTTAACTCCTGAGCCCAAGGTTACCAAATCAGATTTGTGAGTACTGTGAGGGTTCCCCTGACATGCAGATGATGGTGATGAAGATGGGAGGCCTCATGAATCATCTAGATAACAGTGCTAGGGAAGATTGGTGATTGCCAGTAAATAGGCTTCAGACCTCATGGTGATGTTCTCTGAGATGGCCCCTGCAAAGGGCCATGGAAAAATGCAGTTAGCTGTGAGAAGTTCAGAGAAGAGTTTGGGATTTTTAAGAATTTGGGAAATTCTTTAAGCAGCCTACCAGGAAAGACAGGCTACACCAAAACCAAATAGGACCAAGTAGTTAGCACTTATAGTGTAAAGGCATAAAACAGAGTTTTGAACTAGAAGCTGTCACAAATCTGGGTGCAGAGAAGTGCACTGTCTGAGGTGACACCACCTCCAGGGGTGAAAATATAAATTCTGTATCACAGAATCACAGAATCACAGAATATTACGAGTTGGAAGGGACCCACAAGGATCATCTAGTCCAACGCACCAGCTAATGCCCATACAGGGATCGAACACACACCCCAGAACTGTGGACATAAACCTTGTTCCCTCAGCGGCTCACAACACTCTCCGAGCAGGAAGGGACCCCCAAGACCATCCAGTCCAACACCCCACCAGCTAGACCATGTCAGAAAGGGATCGAATAAATTAAGGGAGGACAAATCCCACTAGGGGTCATTAAATTCTATGGTTGAGTTCCTTCTGGCTGCTGGAAGTTGGAGGTGTAAGCAGGGAACTTATCAGAGGTGCCAGATCACGTGGCAAACATGGGGCTTTATAGTCTCTTTCTTGATGCATGATCACTGCATCAGACAGAGTGATGGAGGTGATGAAGGAGAGATCTTAAAACTGCTTGCTCATCACAAGATCATCGACCGGGGTCCCATGTTCCTGACAGTCCATCTTTGTCCCATCTTGCCTGCCACCCTGGATCCCCATGGCCACGGTGCAGTGCCAGCCCCACATCCCAGCCTCCTCTAGCCAATCCTGTGCCTTGCAATGAGCCAATACCAACACATTTTATGACAACCTGAGGACATTATGGCAGCCTAGTCAGCTTATGCAGGGACCTTGTGCTTTTTTTATTCCCTCACCAGGCATGTGGGAGACACCTTGTTTGAGTTCTAAATATGTTTCATATAAGCCACGATGATGGCGTACTACAGTGCTGTAATCTTTGCTAGGTCTCTCTTTACATTGCTGTAATTACCATAATAAGCTGTGTTAACTGACTCTTTTATTAGTAACAGCAACATAAAAATATCTTGGCATGTTTTCCTTTAATGAGCTACAACTTCTGTGTAATCTTCCCTACGCTTTCCTCAGTGTCTCAGTTAGTGATGGATGTGGCATTGTTTTCATCTCCTGATCGTAGTGTTGCTTCACTCCTGAGCTAGCAATCTGTCCCTGGGACCCTCAGCCAGGCTTTGTCTGCACTGCCTCAGTCTGGTAAATGCAGTGGTGGTGATGCTGAGTTATGACAGCATGGGACAAAAGAGCCTCCCACCTGTTCAGCCCCTTTGCCATCAGCAAAGATTTTGGGAAGCCTCATGAAGAAAGGTGACTTCGTTTGCGAGTGTCATGACCACCTGAGCCAAGGGAGGGGACATTCATGGCCTCAGCTGTGGGCCCTGTCAGCATGTGGGTCACACTGCCTGGATGCTGTGGATGCTGCAGGGAATGCGTTACCGTCACCTTCATCCTATGTCCATTTAAGGACACTGGGGGGAAAGTGATGACAAAAGGAATGGATATTCAAGTACTAAGGCAGAACTTCTGTGCTGGGGCTGGTAACTGATACAAGTGACTACAGATGAGCTGTGAAGCAGAAATGGTTTTGACTATATGGCACAGGGATTTGAGGGACAGCTGTAGGAGTTTTTTCTGTCATTGCTGCTGGCAGAAAGCGCTAACATGGTTGGGCAGTACCTCTGCTCCAGCCATCCATTCACGCCACTGCTGCTCAGCTCCCTCAGCCCAGTCTCGAGGAGCCCCTCTGCCCCTCAGCCCTCGCCCCGCGAACGCTGCTGTGGGAGATCCAGCATGAGTCCAAAAAGCCTCAGTCAATTACACTGCTGTAACATCACATCAGCAAACTCACAGTTTGACTGCTTATGGCAGATGGATGAACACTTGTCGATTATCTGGTGCTGAGAGGCAGATTTATTTCCAGAAACTTGTGACTCTCATTTCTCCCAGCTGAAGCTGCAAGGCAGACTGTGCATCTGTGATACTTCTTTTTTCAGGTGCAACTATGTTGTAGTGAGGTCTGTCACCAAAAATGATGGGATTTTTGGCATGTTTGTATGGGGAATGCAGGAAGGACAGCAAAAGGCATCTCTGTTTTCCACAGCACTGTAAGCTGCTTGAATTCATACAAGCATGAACTGGATTTCCAAATCTCATCCACATCCTGTGTGCGCTGACAGCTGGTTGACTAGCAAAGGACTGCAGGGCCCTCTAAAGGAGGGTGAAAAACACTGAGTATCTGCATTGGGGTGATATAGGAGCAAAGCACATTCTTCACTTCAGGGCGATATTAATGTGCACTCTAAATATAAAGGAAACATGCACTGCTACCTTGGATCTGACCAAGGGTCCACTCAGCCCTGTCTCCAGTCCTGGCTGTATGCAACACTTAGTGTTTTGAAGGAACAGAAGGAGCAGCGAGGAACAGCGAGGCTGGTCTCTTGAGTATGGCTGACTTGAAACTGAAAATAACTGCAGAAATAACTGCACTTGCTACAAAACCAGCTTTGTATGCCTTCTGTCAACTTTTCTCCAGTATGATATCAGTGCCATACAACTGCTTGGAGGCAGGATGCAACAGGGATTGAAATATTTTGGGAGGTGTGACATTTACCTGTAAAGTAGCAACGGCAAGAACTTGTCTTACTAGCAACTCACCAAGGCTCTTTTATTTATGAAAATGTCCTTGTTCTAGGAAATTTGGAAAATATGTACAGTATGCAAATGTCCATGAAAGACATCAGTATCGCTGCCAAGGGCTATCTCTTTTATAAAAATGCACTACAAGTCCTTATACTTTACTGAGGCCTTTTAAGGGCTGGATAATATTTGGTGGAAACTAGTCCTGAACTCAACTGTTGACTTTTAGATCCTTTGTCTTTAAAGCTGTTTATGGAGGGCTACATATGAGTATGATGAAAGTTCTGATGAAATAAGTAGTAGAAAGAGAAAAGGAAAGTACACATTAAAAAGATCCCATGTTTCTGAAGTTTTCTCTGTTCATTTTTTATTAGATCCAGCTAGAACAACAGAAATAATTTCATTTGGAGGGGGTCAAGTATTTTGAGATGCCACTTTTTTTTTTCCTCTCCTGAAAAAGAGAACACAAGCAAAACACAAGGGAAACAAAAAAAAATCAGCTGCTGTGCTTATAGGAAGGAAATCTGTTTATGCATGATTTGAAATCAAAGCAGAGTTTCACTTCATTCTGTCTTGTGTTGTTATGTTTCATATTTCATGCTTTGGTTAACACTTACTTAGTCTAATCCTAGAGGCTGTGACAGGTTGTCCTGAAAGTTTTTAGACTTGCTGAGCATACACTCTCCATAGAGCATGTCAAAATGAGAGGAACAAAGAATTCATGCATTTTTATGCAAAAACAAACAAAAAAAATTGGTTTAGTACTTTAAAACCCAGCCTTTTCTCCTGACACTGTAACATCAAACATGTAAGACAGCACCTAAGCTGTCAACAGCTTGAAGAAAACAAAACAATTATACATACATGGAATTTCCTTTCTATAATTCAAAGAAATATAAATGCAATATTTGGTTCACCTCCTAAATTCAGATGAAATAAAAAATTGTGTTGATTTATCCCCCAAAATGCCCCTTTTCAGCCAATTCTAATTTTAGCCAGTTTCAGTGACTATACATAGGCTTTTCCTTCTTCCTACTCACATCTCTGTGGGGAAGCTATGCTCAACATGTACAAGCACATCCTGTTCTTGTCAGCTTGTGCTCTGGCTTCACTGTATGTTGATTAGGTTCAAGTGTATTGAAAAGGTTTTAAGAATACTGTAACAACTTTGGGACCACCAGTGCATGGAGAATCCTTCAGGAAGAGAAAGTGATGTGTAGAGGGGCCAGTGTTTGTTCAGGACTGAGAAATTCTGCCTGTATCTCCTTCTGTTTTCCCAAGCCAGGCACTCTGCCACAAAGAAATCCCAATCTCATGGATTCAAATGAGCTCTTGCTTTGCTGCATGGGCATCACAGTGTGATCGCTTATTCTGGTGTACAGTCTCCACTTCTCCCCATCTTAATCCTGGAGCAGTCAGTGTGACTCTGGAGCCTGCATGACTGAGAGTGGTTTAGTGCACTGCTTTTATGCAGCTGAGACCCTCATCCCTTGCCTCAAGGATTTCCACCAGGGTCTGATACCTGGGCATTAGCTAGGGTGATTTGAACCCTAATCATGTCTCTTGTGTTGATTGCTAGCTGCCAGGAGGATAAAGAGACGTTCTGAGGGTTCCCCTGGGCTCTTGTCTCCCTCCCGCTTAGGGATGTTTTGCTCCCCAAAGCCTGGGAAGTGGCTTCAGTGTTGAGTATACTTTGCTGTTATCCAGCTTCTTTATAAATCTGCCACTAAAACACACAACAGAGAGGTCCTTTAAAAAACATGAGAAAGAGACTGCAGCAGCCATTTGATTTCTAGGCTATTTGAAGGTGCGCAGCAAGCATGGGTAGAGCCCTTCCTATAGCCATGATGAAGGTGTGCACACAGACGCACACACATACCTGCTAAATCACCAACTGAGCAGTATGGCTCTACTTTTCCTTTACAATCTCTGCCCTCCACCCCATCTCTGTGTTTGATGTCCTGGGAAAGACAATTCCCGAGTTCACTTTCCTTAAAGCCTATCTACAAGCTCAGGAAACATTTCACCAGTCAGGCAGTGTCCAATGTCTAACAACATCCTCAATCTTTTATAGCTGTAGCTGCAAACAAAATGGTGCCTTTTTAAGGAAAAAAACCAAATTCTGTCTTCTGTGGATTTCATGTGTAGCTTCTGCATTTATTTGGTCACCCTGTGTGTTGCATGTGATCTGGTTTTTGTGGTTAAAAAATAAAACCGAGAAGAGGGCAAAGGCTGGCATTTCTTATACCAGTGAGCACTGCTGCTTACTTGAGCTGACACTCATCCCAGGTCTCTCCTGCTTGCCTTTGCAATTGAGGAAATTCAATCTACTGCTATGTCATTGTTACAATGATCTCCAGCTCCTGGACAACAGTCTGAGTACGACAGTTTCACAAATCCAATGTCACACTCATCTGGGGCAGGCTGTGCTTCACTGGTACATCTTCATTCCCCACAGCTGTCATGCTGACTTCCAGCCACCATTCCCCTCTGCGGCAGCTCAGGGCTGGGCAGCATGAGAGGAGCCAGACATGGCACTCCTTCCAGCTACGGCTTTTCTAGGCCTGACTTTTTTTTCTTTCTCTCCCAGAGCAAAAATCTTCACTTTGTGTTGGCGGTTACAGCCTCCTTCTGTGCTCTGACCTCAGCCATGTACAAAACATGGGGTCTTCTTCAGGTATGTTTATCCACCCCTCTCTGAAAAATTCCAATGCCTCTTCTTTTACAACTTGGTCGGGGTTTTGAGAGCATTGTGCTCTCGTTTTCAGACTCTTTGCAGTTTTTTTTTTCTTTCTATTTATTGATCTCGATTCTTCCAAGAAAGCTCAGCTTTTACCAAGAAAGTTTGTTCTATTACGGGTTCAGAAAAGAGGCAATAGGGGATAAAGGAAATATATTTTAAAATACGGGTTCATGCAGTGGTTTGATCTTTTTCTCTGCCTTTAATATTCTAGGTGCTAGATTCCAATACTCTATTGTTGGTTTTTGAACATTGCCAAATAGCAGTTGTACCTTCTTAGACACACAAAGAATAATTCAGGGCAATGTAGCACTTGCTCCCAGCTCAGGTGTCCATCAGAGAGTGCTGCCAAGGAGGAGAGATGCTCATTAAAAGCCTCTCAGCTGCCAGTCACACACCCAGAGGCAGCCAGCCCCACTTCACATTGGGAAGAAATGGCTCACAGAGGAGTCTGGTTGCTGAGGTCTCAGGGATCACAACTGAGACCCCATGGTCTGCTGGGTCTGGTGTGTGGCATATGAATGTTTCATGTCCTGGTGCTTGGTGCAATGCTGTCCCAGAGGCTGTCAGGACTGTAGCGGGTGGAGATGGTCCCTCAGTGATATCATTGTATCGAGTAGGGTTGAGGTGCTCTGAGAAAGGGCTTCTGCTCGGATTCTACCATGCCCTGCAGATGTGCAACTCTCTTATATTAATTTCGTGCTTTCTTCTCACCTAAGAGCAGGGCTGAGAATTGCAAAGGCCTGTGAAAATAAAGAGCAAAAGGAGAGAAAATTAGTCCTGTGGATTCTAGAGGCAACTGCCACCAGAGTGGTGTCATCAGCCTGACAGAGTGGGCCCTTCATTTAGATTTTGGACAAAACTGGAACAGATTCTTTGGCCATGTGCAGCCTTTAACTCTGCCTATCCACACTAGGATGCATTTTACCCAACAAGAAGGTATTTGTCAATCCATGGGTCAGCCCGATGGACACGGGAAAATGGCTGTGAACCACTAGGATTCTGAACACAAAACCAAATCACATACATACACATCACCTCTCATGCATGCACACTAGCAAACAGTAACCAAACTTTCCAAGTTTTGTCTAATTTTATTGTATTTTGAAGTAAAACAATTACAGACATAAAATTAAAAATTACAGAAATGCTATCTGATGCGATCATTTCTGGAAAAGGTTACATAGCTTTCTAGTTAAAGCCCACTCTAACTGAGAAGTTCTGATCCAGAAATCCATCCTCTGTTGAAATTTGTATGAACATATTCACTGATTATATCTGAGTATGTAAGTTGAAGTGGGACACAGCAGTTTGAATAGCAGCAAACATCCACTAAGAGCTAGTGTCCCAGAACATCTGACTAGATAATGCCAATTTGTTTCTGGCTTTGCTGCTTGGATGTTTTCAAATCATTTCTCACATCCAGGGGCCAAGACAGGGATTGTGTTAAGTGGACTAGTGTTGCTGGTGGCTTGAAATTTAATTCCTTTTTTCCAGACTTTTCAGGTGTTTCTTGTTTGCTTTCTGCAGACATTAGAGCGATGGAGCCTGGATTGCATGAATGCCCATGAAAAGACCATTTGAAGTCTGCACACTAGAATACTGCTGTACAGCAGAAGTGCTGGGCTGAGATGAAAAAGCTCTACCACAGCCTCAAGCTTAAAATAATGAGGAACTAAAATTCTTCACCCACCACTGCTGTGACCATTTCTCTTCAATCTATGTTCGGCAATTAGTATATTTAAAAGGGACACTGCTTAACACAGCAGGGGTTCAAGTTCATTCAGAAATTTTTTTCTAGCTCCCAGGCACACAGGAAGGTGAATAAGGTTTTGACTATGCCTGGAATAGCCGGTGTCATTATTTCAAGTGAACGTATTAAAAATATTTCATTTCAGCTCTGCACATAGAGAGCAGAAACTGCAGTACCACCATTTTTCTAAGGCTGAAGCTTTGGGGAAAACCCCTCTGGTCTTATCCAGCAGGGCAAAATCTATATTATCAACCCTTCCCTGATCACAAAATTTGCATTCCTTTGGATAGAGGGGGACAACACCCTAAAAAAATGTGATGCTACTTATGATGAACTCAGCTCTCTTTTAAACAGGCAGCTTAAAATACTTGTAGCAGACCCTTCACTGTCTATCTGACCTGTAAGAAAGAAGAAAGATAATAAATTGGACAAGTAAATTTGAATTACAAATAAATAAGAGGAATCCACAATCAAGGTACTGACATTCAGTAAGTGGAAAAGAGAAAGCTTTTGTGCAGATAAATTATCTACTGCAAATTATTTACTCAGCTCTGCTGTGAAGAGCTCTCAGGATGGGGCAGACAGAAACAGGTACTTTGTTTGCTGGTTCAGGCTTCTGGAACTGAGAATCAATCTTTGACCATTAAAGAAACACTGCTGCCTCTTCAAGTGTAATTTATTCAATAAGATGCCCTTTTTTTCCCCCTCCAGGTTGAATGCTGCAGAGATTCTTGATTTTCATTTGTCTTTGTCTGGAGATGTGAAATACAGTTACCATATTGACCATTTCATGCTAATTTTTCAGTATATACATATTATTCATTTTGGATATGGGATTGTAAAGGACTCTGCTGACTTTCAGGCACTTCTGTTAAAAATGGAAGATAATTTAACTCTACTTCTGTATAGCAGGTTATTTTGCAGTTTGGTATATGAGAAGAGCTGGACTGTTGGTTTTGGGGTTTTTTTCTCTTCAAGTGCTTTATAATATTTGTGAAGAGCAGTGGTCCTCTATTCCCACAAGAACTTATATCTCATGAGGATCTCATTTCATATGCACAAATAAAATTTTCTACAAAGGCATGAGTGCCTCTTAATCCAGCCAAGGCAGTATCAATCCTTCTGCTGCTTTCAAGCCAAGTCCTTCTATCCAGAAGAAGAGAGTCATGGTGTGGAAGGATGAGGCACAATATGGGCTGGAATAACACCACCACAAAGGTTCTCCCTGGTACAGGCAGAGCAGCATGTTTTATCCTCTCTGCCTCTTTATATTCCGAATTTATACACATGTCAGGTTGCCACTGGGTTATTTTTAGGTCATTTCAGGAACATATATATTTCTGCAAGAGCTATTTCTGGGAGCTCTGCCAAATTGGAAACTGTAGTAACCTATACATCCCCCACTAAGGTGCACTTATATACCAAGAGCCACAGTCATTCTTTTCCTTTCTACTCCTCACTGCTCCCAGGAGGAGGGCACATAAGTCTGTAGTAAAAAAAGGGCGCAAAATAAATGCCCCCAGATAGCTCTGGAAGTGCCAGGCACACGTCCCTGCTGGAAGCAGTGGATCCCAGGCCCTGATGGGGCAGGGCAGAAGCATGGCCCTAAACACAAGTGAATAGAGCCTCTTGCAGTTCATTGGTAGTTTTTCAGGGCTTGAACTATTCTGTACTTGGTACAGTAAAGCACAGTGCTTTGAAATGTGGTCAAGCCTACAAAGAAAAATTGTTTCTCTCTCATAATCACTGGCAATGCTCTAGAACTAACAAAAAGTAACTACATCTCTTTTTAGGTTGTCATCTTTTCCTGGTTTAGGTGTCAGAATTTTGCTATATGCACCTTAATGATGTCTACGACACATGATGCTATCAGCTTTATGGGGAGAATTTTTCTACTCTAAGACTGACTTTTTCCTTTATCACAGAATTATGGAGCAGTCAAAGGCTGCTGTACATAGGGGACCAATTTTCTACATAAGAATTCAATAGAGAAAAAGAATTAAAATACTAAATTAACGCTACAATAAAAGGAATGTTTTAACCTCATGACTCCTTGATGTCCAGAACAAATTTTGCTGAGAGAGTTTTATAAGGAATCTATGTCAAAATAGATTTAATATCTGATAGATAAGTAATGAGCTTCATTGGTCATTTTTATCTGTGGGAAGGGGCAAAGAAATCCACTTTAGTACAGTGGTGAGTGTCCCCACCTGGCATGTGGGAGACCCGGGTTCAATTCCCACCAGGGAGACAGTGTTAAGAGTTGGACTCGATGATCCTTGTGGGTCCCTTCCAACTCAGAATATTCTGTGATTCTGTGAATCAAAAGTTTCGCAAAGAAAGCCTCATAAAAAGGATGGAAGGGGAAAGTGAGTCTTTTGGAAGGCTGTCCATTGGCAGCATTACTCAAACTGTGAGATTGCATGTCTTCATGAAGACTTGAAAAGACACAGATTATCAGATACCAGTGCATGCCTTTAAAAATGGGTCGTAAACATTCAAAGAAAGGATCTGAGGACAAAGAGAGTAGCACAGCTTTAAACTAGAGGTTATTTAAGTGTGTGTGTGTGTGTGTGTGTCAAGCAGGATAAAGAACTCAAATCTGTCAAACAATGATGTTGAGTTAAAGGCTTGTTTATAGCAATATTGCTCAACATTTTTCCAACTCCCTCCATGAAACTGTGCTGGAAACTCTGTTAAAATACACTACAGTAGTGTAAAATACGTGGTGAAGCTGAGGAGGCATGCAGCAATGGGAGCAGTATCAGATAATGTGTCTCTCTGTAGCAATAGCTCAACCCATTTCCAGGGGCTGGAATTCAGCTGTTTGCTCCATGAGATTGACAGCACGCTCCTGGGACAAAAAATTCTCCCGGAGAGCCCCATGGTATGGTTTAGAAGTCAGCATGGATCTGGGACTACAGGCAGTTTAGATGCTGTCACACATTTTTGGAAGGTGAACTTGCTTAGAATACAATGCATTTCAGCACATAAACATCATATATAAGAAGCAATGCCTTTCAAATGAAAGGGCATGATTTGCACCCTGGCTGTTATCTTTGCGTGTGACATACCACCACCAGCTTCAAGGTGAAAAATGGTCAATAAAAGTGGCATACTGGTGTTTCTGGCTCACGCTCCCTCTTCTGTTCATCTCTCACTTACTTGGAAAGGAGTTCAAACCAGTAATTGGCTTCAATAACATTTCTTTGGGGAAAAAAAGTCAAGTAACTGGAATTTAAGACACCAGTGAAGTGTGGCAGCAGAGGATATCTAGAAACTCTTTGCATCTTGCTGTCCATAACAGGACTTTATTCCTCTTTTGACTCTGGGGAAGGAAATAGGAATCTGCTAAGAAAATAAGGGAGCTTTTTCATAGCAGAAAGCCTGAAACTGAGATGAGCAAATGCCATGTGCAAAGTCCTAATGCAATGTGACATATCAGAACTGCATCATGCTCCAAACACAGCAGAAATTAAGCTGTTTGACAGTTTGAATTAATTGAAAACAGAGAGCATTTCTGAGCATCTTTCTTAGTGCTGCCTATATTAGAAATATTACTGATCCCCTCCAAGATATGTAAGCACGTGTCACGGCTGGAAGGTAAATAGTGTGCACTCAGTGCTCAGGCATCCTCTCTGCTGAGGGAAAGAGAAGTCTTGTGGAAGACCTCCCACATGCTCTGGGAATGTAGCCTCAAGCACCAGGGGTCTCAATGGGAAAAATATTTTACATACTGAAGAGTGCATGGAGCCCACCAAATACATGTGCACACATATTCCAAAATCCAATTTGTACTTGCCTCTGAACACACATTTATAACAATCTGCCAAAACCAACATACACTTTAGGCTGGAAGATGGCATTGATTGTACCCTGACAAAGTTTGGCATTGATACAAATGAGTGGAGAAGTGAATGCTTCAGAAGGGAAAGCTACACTGCAGGAAGATCTGGATAAGCTAGAACACTGGTATAATAAGTATCTTCTGAAGTTCAACAAGGACAAATGTAAGATCTTGCACCTGGGAAAACACAATGCAGGACTGCAGCACAGGCTGGGATCTACCTGGCTGGGGAGCAGCTCTGTGGAAAGGCTCTGGGGATCCTGGTAGACAACATTCTCAATACGAGTGAACAGTGTGCTTCTGCAGCAAAGAAAACCAACAGGATTCTTGGTGACATCAACAAGAACATGACCAGCTGAGATAAAAAAGTCATTATCCCACTGTATTCAGAGCGTATGTCATGGATTAACCCCAAACTGCAGCCAAGCACCATGCAGGCACTAGTTTCCTCCCCCACCAGTGGGATCAGGGAGAAAAGTGTAAGCATTAAAGCTAGAAAACTCACAGGTTAAGATAAAACCAGTTCAACAGGAAAGTAAAAGCCATGCCCACAAGCAAGGCAACACAAGAAATTAATTCATAGGCAGAGCTTCAGGCATCTCTCAGAGAGCAGGGCCACATCAAGCATGATGCTTACTTGGGAAGATGCCACCACTTCAAATACTCCCCCACCTCCTCCTTCTTCCCCCTCCATTTTACATATTGCGCATGTTGTCATATGGCATGGAATATTCCTTTGGTCATTTGGGGTCACCTGTCCTGGCTGCGTCTCCTCCCAGTTTCCCCCGCACCTCCAGTCTCCTCACCAGTGTGGCTGAAAAGGTCTCGTATCTGTGTAAGCACTGCTCAGCAATAACAAAAAAAATTTTTGTGTATTATCAACTGTATTTTCATCACAAATCCAAAACACGGCCCATACTAGCTGCTGTGAAGAACATTGACTCTACTACAGCCAAAATCAGAACAGCTTGTAAGGCTACACCTGTGTTCAGTTTTGGTCCCCACTATGCAAAAACGACCTGGACAGGCTGAAGAAGGTCCAGAGAAGGGACACAAACATGATCAAAGATCTGAGCAGCCTGCCATACGAGGAAAAGCTGAGAAAACTTTTTGGAGTTTGTTCAGCCTTGAGAAAGGAGATCTAAAGGAGGCCTTATTAACATGTTCCAGTGCTTAAAGGGTGGCTACAAAGGAGATGGAAACTCACTTTTTAAAAGGAATTATATGATACCTTTTACAAGGTATCATATAATATCAATACCTACTACAAGGAGTAATAGGTACAAGTTACTCCTGAGGCTGCTAGTATATAGTTTTCCGTAGCCCATTCACCAGATCTGAAGAGATATACAACAAGATGTGCCCATGGCAGGCTGGCCAGGCTGGCTGCACACTCCAGGCCCTTAATGAGTTGACCACAGAGGACTGCAGAGCTTCTCTTAGTCTTCTGCCAGGAGAGCCTGGCAGTCCGGAGATGCAGTGGGACTTTTGTGAAGCTGCCACACATGATCCAGGATTAATGCACACTTAAGGTATTGAAAGTGATATTTTCCTATCCAGTGAGTTTAAGCAGCACTCTTAAAGTAACTGTGAGTGTCATAGAGAGATTACAGAGATACAGAGATCTTCAGACTATTATTATTACTGCTGAGTGCAGTTGTCCAAGTTTCAGGAGGCAAGGCTGATGAAATTTATAGCTATATTAATAATCTTCATCATATCCTTTTTTGCAGATCCCTCTTGAGTGTTCCTTTAAAACCCATGAGATCATCTACTGACTGTTAATGGAAAGCAGTTTCTTTTGAAGGAGGAAGAACTGACAAATTTTTGTTCCCATGAACTGTATAAGAAATCTAGCAAACTAAATGCAGATGGATCAATAGGGGCTGTTCTTTATTTACCACCCTCTGTCTTCCTCAATTTATTTTTATGGATATTAAAGATGCTATCATTGATATACCATTTTTGTCTCTAGATAGTGTATACACTGGGCAGTGTTGCCATTGACATTCACATAAAATGCTGGGATATTGAATGACCTAGGAAAGCAGTGTAGCCCGTCTTTCATTTCCGCTGCACTAGGTTTTGCCAAGGCTGGATCTCCAGTGAGTAACAGTTCCACTCCAGGAGGTGTGAGGGAAGTTTGATCTTTGAGCTGAGTGCTTCTGCACGTTCAAGTGTTCTTGAGTTTTCTCTTAGGTGGGACTTTTATCTGGGGAGTTCTTGGGCTCTGCTTCATTAAAGTCATTCCCTTTGGGCTTGTGATCGCCAAGAATCTCAGCAGTGCTTGACTGCAGCTCTTTGATGATTTGATTTCAATTAAAACTCACTACTGACTACAGACAAAGGGAAGTAATGCTCCAAACTGACATTTTGTCACAAGTAAACAACTGATGGAAGCTCAGTGAATCTGAAGCTTGACATGGCTTATCCTTCCCTGCACTGACTGACAGCATTGTGTCAGCTAATTTGGCTGTTGACAAGAGAATTAAACCTGCTTGTGGAATCATGGGGTTCATAGATTAAAGCATCTATGCTGCAGTTCTGATTGCAACTGCTGAACAACGTAGTTACCCACACCACTCTAAGACTGGTAGCAGTTTGGAAGTGGGAAACCAAAAGAAGCAATGACTAGTCAACCCAGTACTTGGGGAGTTTCACAGCCTGCCATGTACTTTCAGTTCAAGATCTGAAATTGGAATTAAATTTTACATGGAAAGCTTGATTTTCCAGGTAAGTCGACTCAGCTCCTCTAAAAGCAAAGCAAAGAACAAAAATGCTCCTACATTCATCAAAAGCAGCTTTAGCTGTGCTCCTGCAGCAAGGCTCACCTCAGATGACAGAATGAGAATGTGATGTTCTTGTAAGTCTGGCATCAAGTAACTAGTGCCGTGTACTTGGGAAATCTGGTCTATCTAGGCAGCCTGCATGGATTGCAACAATCCTTCAAACTTAGTAAGAAGAAAATTTATCCCTTTTCCCAGCTAAACCTGGGATAAGCAAGTAGAAATCCAAGGCTAAAGCCTTACAACACAAGGAAATATTATGCTAGTGTCTCAATTTGCTAAAAACAAATGGTGTGGCATTTGAATTGGAGCATTTATCTCTAGCAACCCAGCATCTCTAATCAGTTTCTCACCTTTACATTTGAATGCAGGGAAGGCAGAGGTATTGCATTTACAATTATAGCAGATGACTTCATCCCTCTGAAATGACTTTAAAAGATTAGAATTCATAGATTATTTATTAACTCTTAGTGAATGTATTTCCAGAATGGGAACAACATATTGCATCAATGTCTAGTTCCACAGTTTAACCATTTTAATTAAGAGGGAAATGTATACTGCTGCAAGGAATTCAGCCCACATACCACTGTGTGAGGCTTCTCCCTGACTGTTTCCTTTTTAGTACAATGCCTTTGTTCCTTTAAACTTGTGTTAATAGCAGCGATCATAGCACTGGAATCTTCCTGTGATAACTCATAAATAACAGTTCTAGCTAAAACAAAGCTGTTCAGCCAAGCCATCCAAAACAGGCAACTCAACAGTTTAATTGACCTGTTTTGATTATGAGCATTTGAATCACAGGTTGGCAAAGAGATTTGTGACAGAGTGGCACTGGCAGCTTAACCCAAACACTCCTACTGCCTAGATAACAAAAAACCGTCTTGTCTGAGTTCATGACAACAACTGCAGCATATCTAGAATTGTTTTCCTTCCTTCTTGGATTTTGCAGCAAATCTCTCCCCTACTAAAACCTTCACTTGGTTCCTAGGTTGTAAAATATGATGCCTTAGAAGTGGTAAAAAAAGGGAGGATGAGCATAAACACTGTGTTCCAGGCCTACAAGCCAGGTGCCAGTCCAGATGAAATATAAAGCTGTCTACAGATAAGCAAACAGAGTTTTCCAAGGAAGGCTGAGAGAGATCAAGATCCATCGGCTGTGAGAGGAATGCTGGCTCCTTCCAACAAAGCTGGGGAAAAACAGATAAACACAATCCTGCATGCCTGCAGTAGCTGACCAGCACTGACACACTGCTGAGCCATAGTCTCGACTCTTCTGAGGAAAAAGCAGGGTTCAAAGTCAGGAGACAAAGAGAATGCATTGTCATTCACTTTGACAATGTGTTGTCCCAACAGAAAAAGAAAACAATGTAAATCAGATGCTGTCAGGACAGAATGTCATCTTTAAAGAAATGGAGATCTAATTATCAAGATATAGTTTGGGACACCTGGTATGGATTAATTCACAGACAGGCTGAAGAATTAAATCCTTTCAAAGCCACATAAACATTTTTCTTTCATCTCTAGTACTTATAATTTTCAGCTAGGTTAAATGCATCAAGTCTAATCATTGAGCGCTTAAAAACTCACCATACAATGCTTTGTGTTGAGTATTATTAGTACATGCTAAGATGCTGAGGTCTAGATTCACCTCAATGTTCTGATTCATTAAACAACTGCACTTCTATGATGCCATCCTTGAATGTAAAGGCATATCTGCAAAATGCAGCAAGAATTTGCAAGGTTACACCTATATGATTAGGATAATTTGAAAGGCAAAGAACTAAGAACCAGAAAGAAGTCCCATCAAGTTCATATCAGTCTATTGCAACAGAACATGTTCTGTTAAATAACTGAGTTGTTTTTTTAAACTCTTGCACTTCATTTTTATGGTGTTAAACTCAAAAGCAAAGTAGTTACCAATAATCACCAATGTGATCCAAATAAATGCCTTAAAACCTCTTCAAATGGAGCATGAGAATTAAGTTCCAAAAATACATTCATCATTTTATATCAAGAAGAAAGTACCTTTTGGAAAGGTGCTTTCACAATTCACTGAAAAAAAATTTTAAAGGAAGACTTTGTTCCAGAAATTTTTACCGCTGTAAATTTTCTCCTTTTTTTCTGGACAAACACATTTTGCACATTTGGATAATGGTTAGGACAAGCAGACAAACTTGCGCATACTTATTAAACCAAGTGCTAAACAGCTCTGTAGCTAACCCTTTGCTGCTTGCTAGAAATAAAGGTAATTGCAACTTGAAAAATTACAGTTAATTACAGTTAAGAAAGGTAACAGTGGAACCTGTTTCTGCTAGTTTAAACCCTCATCTTTCCTCTGGGCCAAATCTCAAGATTATTTTATGCAGAATTTTGTTTCCTCAGACTTCCTTTATCTTCTAACTTAAATTCAGTTCATACACCATAACAGCTGCTGAGGTGTAGTTATGGGGCATACTGGGAAAGGAACTCTGAGCTAGCAGTAATTTGCGTGTTTCATTAACTAGATAATCAGGACACTTGGGCAAGGGTTTTTTTCCCAAGGAAATATTCTTCACCTGGATATGTGCCATCATTAAACCCAGAAACTTTTTGTGGAAATATATGTCCCTCCTGAGTCCAGAGCGAAAACTTCTGCCTCAGAGCAGTCAGCATGGCACATTCTCCCCCCAGGACTCCACCAAGACTGTGGGCTGAGCAGGCTTCTGCAGCTGAATCTTTTGCCTTCAAATGGAGGATCTTCCCACTGGCCCCTTCCAAGAGTTGTGTCCACTTCTCATGCCCATGTACACATGCAAGAAATAGTTAATTTACTGTGTGAACTGCTCCAGCTCAGTCATCATTACATGAACCTACAAATGCAATGCTTGGCAAGCAGTTCCAGTCAGAATTGAGTACTTCAGGCACATGAATGGAAATCTCTCATGGTCCACATGGCAGCACTGGACTTCTAGCTACTGGGACATGCCCTATTTTCAGACACTGTACCAATTTCCTCCCCTTTCTTGCAACCAGAAGAGGGTCAGGCTCTTCTGCACACCCAGACTCATGTGCAAGTTTTTCCCTCCCAAATTCAGAGCTAAAGCCCAGGCTAAAACATGCTTATTCCTGCTAAGACAACAGTAGATTAAATAGGATGAACTGATCGTCCGTACTTCTTGTAAAGTTATCCCCAGAGATAAATGTACAATGTTGTTATGGAGGCTGCGGTGGTGTCTGCAGCGTAACTAAGGCTGACAGACTGCTTGCATGTGGGTGGCTGTCTTCTTTCCAGCTGTGACCAGCTGAATTATATCACCTGTCCCACTTGATATATTAGGATATGCCCAAACTCAAGATGCATGTTGCTGCAATAGGGAAATTAATGTCCACCACTGGAGGCAATTAATAATGATTAGGAGCAAAACAGCAGGGTTAAATCTGTGCATTTAACGAAGTGTTCATACAGCTTTTTATACTATACTTCAACCACTGGGTTCTCTCAAATTTCATCTCCTCTTTGAGGTGGGGCTGGGACAACCTTATCTTAATTAACGTGTAAACTTAGTTGAAGTGTCAAAGTAGTTTCAATAAGACATGTTTATTCATTACTTAATTCCAGCTTCAAACCTCGTAGAGGAAAGCATCAAACACCACCCATGTGAAGGAGTCTGTAGAGAAAAATGTTAACATTCATCTCTGTGTCCATTTTTATTCAGAACAGCACAGCTCTAGGTATTTTTGTTTGAAGTAGCTGCAACTCTTTGATTTCTGGACTCCTCAGCTACTGTACTAAAATGTGTCAGCAAATTGACACATGGAAAATTTGCAATACTCAGTTTAGAGCAACTCCTTAATTACCATAGAAAATGGTGAGTGATGGGTTATTAATTTCCCTTTTGTGGCCAAAACGTGACTTCAGATATGAATACTGGGCATCTAATAGGAACAGGATGCTCTTGCATATTTTAAAATTCCAGGATACAGGAAGTCTTGTGGTGAACAGTGCTTTATGAACCTCTGTAAGAAATCACACAGTATTGCCAGCTCAGGGCATTCCAGAATTGATGAGGTTTCTAAACTCATCAGAATATTTTTAATGGAGTTGTAATAATAGTGAAAATCCTTAAAATTTCTGAGATGTACAGCATACACTTACATTCACAACTCTTTTATCTGCCTTTTTTTTTTTATTTCCTTTTTCCAACCTTCTTTAAAAACTGTAAGGACATAAATCTTGGGGGATTAGGGGGAGGGGAGAGGTGGAAGCAGGGAGGGAAGGGAGGAAGCTACAAGCTAAAGAAGACAGCAAAACTTTAAGAAAAACATGATGATTGAGATAGAGAGACTCTGTAGTAAGGTGCATGACAGTGGGTAAAGTACCTCATTGACTTCAGAGTCTACCTCAAATCAACTTTACCTCTTTGTAGTATCAGGCAATAATTTTCTTCAACACTGAGGGACAAAGATCATAGGAAGCACTAAACCAATGAGCCACCCTTGGCAGTCAGGGTGGTGATGGGGATGATGATGAGGAGCCACATGTAAAAAAATATTCAAAACCAGTCACATTGTTCATGTTATCTGTATCTTTCAAGTTTCTTATGTGATAAAAAGGATCCTGGCACTACTCCGTACCTGCGGACTATGGTTAGATAATTTGCAACCTCCCTAAAAGTTTACATTCAGCCACATACTCTGTAACTTCAGGCTCAGTATAAATATTATGCAGAAGCACTCCTCAAAATAAAACTTTACAAGTTCAATACTGATACGCCTCACAAGTCCCACATGTTCATCAGTTGTACACTGTCCAAATTAGGTTCCACATGTGAATGAAAATATATAAATTCTTTTGTTACTTGTAGGTAAGGAGTCAAACATTTACTCATCTGGAAGTACAAGAAAAGGCTTTTACTAGAGTTAAAAGCGATGCACTATACCTTCCACTGCAGTGTAATTGTTGGTAGGAAAGCCCCTTTGTAACTGTGAGATGTCAGATTTTGGGGGAGGTTTTTGCGAGCTTTACTTTTTTCATCGTGGATCAACACAATGGTATTTAACTTGCATTCAGTCCTGAATACAGAATTGTCAGACTTTTTTCACTTGCCATGTAAAATCTACTTATTCATTGTTTATGATGATAAGGAAAAAAGCCATACAAAATACATTTCACTGAAAATAATAAAATGGTCAAGAAGGAGAGAGAATCTGTCAGATTACTTGAAACACATCCATTTCTGGGATAGCAATACAAAAACTGAAGTAAAAACAGAAAAGAAGACCATTGGGCCATGCCAAATGAGATAGGCAGGGATAGCAGAAGTGCTCAGCAGACACGACACTGCTCAACTTGGTCTGGGAGGAGTTTCTTGCTATTAAATGTAGACTCCTGCATAAAACCTTGTGGTAATANAGTGACCGGCCTCCAACCGGACACAGCACCATTAACCACCACTCTCTGAGATCTGTTATCCAACCAACTCCTGATCCAGTCCACTGTAAACCCATCCAAACCACAAGCCTCCAGCTTCACCAGGAGTTTGTTATGGGGGACAGTGTCAAAGGCTTTACTAAAATGATTACTCTGAACTGGCTCCTTCTTGTGGAGATGCAATGGCACCGATAAGACAAATGGGGCTATAAATATTACTTCAAGACCAGAAAGAGAGACCTTGAAGGGATGAGACACTCACCAAAGACATTTCCTCTCCTGTGGGAAGGAGGATTGTCGTGAAGGTTTCCACATTCAAAGTGTTGTTGACTGCACAGAGAACTGATGAGCTTTAATGAGCACAATCATATTTTTTGAAGAGGAAATCTATTCTGTACAGTATGCCAGTTCTGAACAAAGTAACTGATGACAGAAACAAACAAAAAAAAAAAAGAAGAAGAAATCCCAGAAAAGAAAGACAGCTTCCAACTGCATGAAAGGAATTCTTGAATTGCTTTAACTATTCTACCTAATTATCTGTACATCTATGTTCCCTTGCTGACATACGGGGAAAGCAACCAAGAAAAATTGTGTAAATCTTGACATACTTCCATGGTAAAAAGGATAATAAGAATAAAAATAATAATGAATTTAAAATTTCTCAAGGTCAATTGATCTCAAGGTAGACCTACTTTTTTTGACAGCTATCACCCTGAATCCACAGGTTGTCTTCTTTGTCCTAAGAATTGTATTCTTAATTTGCTGAATTAGTCTTGTATACAAATGAGAGCATAGTCAGGTAGCTTTTTTTTATCTGAAAGTCAATTTTCTCTGCTATTATTATTTTGACTTAGTTGACTTTCAGCAGTTATTTATGCAGACCTATCTCTCTAACCTATTCTGTTTCAACACATTTTTCTGCAGTACTCAACCTTGTGTGGCAGGAAAAAAGCTATTATTTTAGACACTGCTTTATTGAATGACAATCACAAGCATATAGGGAATAATTGCATGATCTTGTTGTTTTTGAGATATGAACTGTAGCAGGCTGTGCTGGACCAAGGAAAGCAGCAGACATCTGTACACAGGTCCTCAGGCTACGTTTGCTTGATCTTTCTGCAGCACCGTGCCTTGATCTAAGAACAAGGAGTGCTGTGTGCAGCTGGAGGATGGAAACACTGTGATGTCTTTTACTTTGTTCATTGATCTGAGCATTGCTGTACACGGATCTGAAGGGTTCCGGTGTGTTTCACAAATCTCACTGAAACAAACTCCCGTTTATTCTGTTATTTGGTTATTTATTGTTAATTTTTTTTTCCTATGGGCCTGAACATGACACATGTGTTCACACTAGCATTTTTCAAATACTATGCCTCTGCAGCTGGATTAATAAAAGAGATGGTCAGATAGTAGCCTGCTTTTCGATTATTTTTTTCTCTAAAAATAAAGTTTTGCCAGATGTTTATTTATAAAGCTAGTAGAACAAACTGAGAATAATTTCAGTTTCTGCAAGTGGAAATTGGAATGCATTATTACTGGGCACTAAATGTTCAGTTGCTTTTCTGAAGTCCTTAAATCTATTTCATTTCCATGTTGACAGAGATATTAGACAGCTGTTGGAAAATCTGTCTCTTCTTTCAGTGCTACAACAAGAAAGCTTTCTGTTTAACTGCCAGGGGTCAATAAAACTCTTTAATGTACTAATCAGTGTTGAGTGAAGTGTATGAAAGCATAAGAAACAATACTTTCAATTAAATTTTTGTGTGAAATTTCATCAGCTTTTCCAGTTTACAGGTGTCACTCCTAGCCATTTTGGTGATGGACTGGAGGGTTGAAGCACATTTTCTTATTGATTTTCCCAAGGGTTGGGATGCAGCAGGCCTGTTGGTGGCAGATGTAGCAAGGTCAGTGAGAGGTTTTGCTTCTTGCAGCCTTTCCAGGGTGGAGAGGGAAAGTCTCCTGAGTCTTCCCATGAGGAGGAAAAGGCTACTCAACCTTTTCCTTCCCAGATATGTTTTGAGGACTGAGCAACTACAGTGTTTTTGTCTCAAAGTGATTAGAGATCCTGTGCTTTTTCATGGTGTGAACAGCATCCTAGCAGAGATTGCCTTGTGGCCATATCCTCTCTCGCTTGCAATCAAGCGACATCACTATGGAAACCACTTGCATGGAAGAATAACATTAGGGAAGGCAGTCTGTGTTGTTAGCTTTCTTTAATGCAACGTCTTAGTCTTTCTTCCCAAAAGTGGAATTAGTGTCTGGCTTTGCTCTTTATGGGAGCTCTTCCATCCCATCTGTTTTGCTTCCCCACTTCCCCAGGCCATTCTTTCCTGACACCTGATTTTTCTCTCTCCTTGGTCTGCTCTCTGAGAGCTCTCATCCTTGCTCCCTGAGCATTTTACGCTGCCAGCTCTGCTCTCCCTTGCTGCTCCTACTCCTCTCCTGCTTGCAAGTTGTGCTGACAAGATCCAGGCACACTGATGGCTTTGCCCTTAATAAAAACTGCTCTTCTTTCCTTTTCTTATTCTTATGGCACAGAAGGATGAGCAAGCGAGACATCTCATCAGGTGGATGTCCTCCACCTTCTTCCAACTCCTTCATTGCAATTTCAAGGTTGTCTGAAGAAAAGTGTCCAAGTAACTAGCAGAGTAGCTGCAAAAAAGGACGTGGCTTCATCTGAGCTTTGAAGCCAGCTCACAGCAGGGAATTGTGGTCAGGAATCATTTGCAGTTCCCACTTCCCAGGTCATGGAGCTGTTACAGGGAAGTGTTATTGCAGTTAGACACCTGGCTATCATAGGACATTATTAAGATTGTTTCCTATGAGACACTCATGTAACATGCAGCATGCCAGTACCTAAGAGAAGGGGATTTTCCATCTTCACTTACCAGCTGATGCTTACGCTTTTGGGGTTTTTTTCACATTCCCCATAACAGGGGGCCTTGAAAGTGGAGTTTTTTACACTCATCAATGGCCTTCTCCAGATCTGATGGTATATTGTGTGTGCTTTTTAAGTACTTTAGCACTGCAACTCCCTTGTTTTCCTGGAAAACATGAAATAACTGAGAAATACATGGCTGAAAAAATATATGGGTGGTGGTGACTGCTGAGAAGTAGAGGCCTGACTGGGTGCACTCCCAGACTTCAGCCCTCAGCAATTCACGATATATATACAAACCTCCACAAACCTCTGTGTCCCTGGTTAGTTATTTGTAAAGTATATAAAATGGCACTTTATTTTAAAAGGAATAAGAAGGTGTACAGTTCCAGTCTTCATGGATGCTGGGCTGTAGATCAATGCAAAGCATTACTGTAACTATTAAACATTAAATGATGCCCTTTTTTGGCAAATGACTTTATGAGTTTAAACAGAACTTACAAGGTATTTTATAGTAGTTTTACAATGGGGTGCCTGGCCCTCAAAATAGTATTCTAAACCAGCATGCAAGAAGAGAGAAATATTTTTTGCTGGTGTAGGCAATGAGCACATGAGCACTCTGGCACGGGTGTAAATGCTTTGCAATTGTTTGCTATTAAAATTTAAACTTTGATTTTGCAATAGTTTTAAATACTTGGGTTAAATCTTATAATAGGTTGGGTAATCATTTTAGCTTTTATAACATAATGTGAATTCAGACACATGGTTATGCTAAGATCTTTCCCACTTGCATACCTCTTACACAGATTACAAAGGGAATGGATTACAGACAATACAGTCTAGGTGGGGGTGACTTGTCATCCTTTTTCTCCAATGCCATTAAGCACAGAGACAGTGATGCTGGCCATTGCTTTGTAAAGGGAAAACAACAAGTTTATGGTTCCTCATTTCCCATGGCAAACAGATTGCTTATTTTAATTTTGAAAATAAAACGATGGAGGCGATGTGGGTCTGTAAATAAGAGTGTGCATCTCAATTTTCTGCAAATGCTTAAGTGGTTTACATCTGTTTCCTCCCAGTTGTATTTCTCAAACATGAATTTCCATTTTAAAAAGAGTCATAAAATCACTACTGTTTCTCTGTGGATCTATTAGCAATAAAATAGCCTACAGAGGTTTGCACAGCCATGGAAAATGTACAGTGATAATAGGCTGTCCTGCTGTTACATGGCTTATGCAAACTTTACATTTATCACTGCAGAACCATCTATCCGCAGGGTTGGAGTACAGCAAACAACTAAATAAAAAAGACGAAAAGAAGGAAGATGATACAGGAAGCTCTATATACACATCATTAATCAGACATGATGAATTCCCAAACTTGAATATATGTTTTCTCAGAGCCAACCAAGAAAAAAAAAATGCTGATCACAACTTGAAATGTAAAACTTTACATAAAATTAATCTTCTGCAAATTGATACTTCACTAAAGGACCAAGAGACAAAGAGAGAGGGAGAAAACTTGTTTCTATGTCTGTCTCTTAGCTTTCATTTGTAGCACTCCTGCTACAAAAACTATCATCTCATGGAAAAAAACTTGCAGGTCGATAGTAGAGCCCCTCAGCAATTAGTGCAAGTCAAAGCATCAGGAGTGTGAGAATGCAGAAGTTGCGGCCAGGCCCAGGAGGATCTCTGTGACATCCATCAGGATCATACACACCACTTCCCATTAGCCAGCCATAAAGCTAGTGTTGTCCTGGTTTGATATCTGCAACGGAACAGAGATTTACAGCCAGTTTAACCTCAGCAGAAGGCACATGAGTTTAAAAAAAAGGCTGGAAATGGCAACACCAGGGTTATAGCTGAGAGTCTTCAGAGATTTGTCAACACAGAGCAGAAGCTCCAGACTCTTCTAATTTCTGCATGGCCCTGCGTGGGCCGGAGTGTTTCCCAAGGCAGCTGGGAGCACTGGGTAACCCCTGGCAGTCTGACCACATGGTCCATTTGCCAGCTATGCCTTCTGCCAATGGTCACCAAGGAGGATGGCTAGGGAACCACAAGCTCACTCTTTTCCAATTTGTGACTGTTTAGTATCTTCCACAGGAACAGGGGGCTGTAGCTCCTACAGAAGCAGCACACATAGATTAATCTCTCACCAGAAAGCCTCACTGGGCTGTTCCTTGTTTACCTCAGTCTAAAATAAATATTTATCAGGATGAAAGCAACTGGCTGCTCTTTATAGATGGCAGAAGGCGACAGTAATATTATTGGATGCTTATTAGCTAAAGGGTAATAGGAATTAGAGAAGGAAAAGGGGAAGAGGAGACAAATAAAAGGGAAAGAAATGTGGTTTCTAGAGGAGTCAGGAAGACTGGTGAGAAATAAAGCCTCCCGGATTTGAATGGATTCCTGCCATTATTCAAGCTTCTGGCTTCCCAGCATGGAAGTCAGTAAAGCACCCAGTCCATGTACACAACATTAATCTGGTTGCCTAAACAGAGTAAAAAGGTGAATGAAGAAAAATGATTCTTCAAGAGAATCACAAGATAAATATGAGCTCAGAAAGAGCAATGATTCTTTGTACATCACCTTGGAGTCAAAAGTAAATTGTCAAAAGTTTCCTTTTGAAGGTGTATGTGCTAGCTTTTGTATAAATGCATCATCTTTTTCTTTCATCAGGGCTTTTATGGGAAGAATTACAGCAGCTTTTATTGCTTGTAAATGGCATACTGAAAAACACAGGACAGGTTCATTGCTAGTGGAGTCATAGTTTCATGAAAATACCACTGTGCATGAGTTTGGTACTATGAGACCTCCTTGGTGCATTGGTATTTTTATTTGAACATAAGTATGGTTGGAAACTTCAGTTTTGTGAGTAGGAGCTTGACTGTTGACTCTTTTAGGAGAGATGTGCAAGTCTCAATGATAATAAAATACAGCGAACCCCCGACTGTTCACACTTTTGGTCTTTGCGGGTTCAGTAAATCATGGGGTTTTTTTCCATGAAGATTCACCCCTGAGCATGTGCAGAGTAAGCCACAAAGATAAGTAGCTCATAAACATGCAAATAAGCCCTGCCCTTAGCCCCACACCCCTCAGCCCCAGAGTGCTCCACCACTGTGCTGGGGTGTCTCCTCTTGCCAGAGTGCTGGCAGACTGTTCCACTACTGTGCCTAGGCAGCCCCTCTTGCCTGAGAGCTGCCAGAGTGTGGTGAGGGCCACTGTAGTCCTCACAGCTACATCTGCGAACACAGCTGCGTATGCAGTTGCTATTAGACCTGTTGAGTGACAGCTGGGACCACAATCCCTTTCACACGGACCACACAAGCCAAATCTGGGGATGCTGGACACAGAACACAGCTACACTAAGGAGAGTAGAATGTAGGCAATGTTACAAGACTTTATTTTTTAAAAACCAAACTGGAACTCAGCCCTAACCCTTAACCGTACCTAACCTGGCTTTGAGCACACCCAGCCAGGGTCCTACATTCCACCAGGGGGCCAACTCACTGGGACCGGCCGCTGTGCAGCTGTGTCCCAGCACCGCTTGCAGCACTGGCACTGGCCCTGCCTCAGTTATACCAGAGCTGCGCACAACCACCGCATCCTAGCACTGCTCTCAGGGGTTTCAGTTAGAAGGTTGGCTGTTCTGTAGTAGAATATTTATTCCACTGTGCCCCATCCCTGGAAGTGTTCAAGGCCAGGTTGGACAGGACTCTGAGCACATGAGGAAGGTGTCCCTGCCCATGGCAGGGGGGTTGTGAATGTTGAGCTAACAGGTAATGTGTGCAAGCCCTGAGGGCCCACAGGGGCCAGAGCATCCTGGCTTGATCGCTATATCTCAGAGTCAGCGATGGAGACAAGCCTGGTGTGAGGAAAACACTGAAACCCCTGCTCCACATCCTGCCTGGCCTAGAGGAGTGTCCTGCAGGCCCCAGGGGAGGCGAGGGCAGGCAGCAGAGCCCTGTTCCCCCTGCTCCAGAGCTCCTCACCAGCTCCAGCGCAGCCCCAGGAGAGCCCAGGGACAGCAGGATGACGCTGCAGGGAAAGCCAACACTGCTCCATTGGGCACAATCCGACAGAGAGGAAAATGACGGCAGCCCAAACCCTCAAAGCGTTCCTTGAGCCCCTACATGTCCTTTCATGGTGAAAAATAGTCCCCCTCCCATCACCCACAGCCTGTGGGGACACGGACCTGGCCACCTGTGGGGACAGGGGCAGGGCTGGCCGTGGGGACAGTGACATGGCTGCAGGGCCGGCACCCTGGCTCTGCTTCTCGGAGGACCGTGTGCTGTGCAGTGTGCGCTGCTATCGTGGCAACCCCAGCCCATGTGTTCGCCCCAGCAGGGCTTCCCACCAATCAGAGAGGGAGAGCACTGTGCCTGAGCCAATCAGTAGCAAAGACAGCTGGGCAACCCCTGGCAGGAGGGGGCAGGGAGGGCGGATACAGCCATCATTTGCAGTCATGCCAACCTCCCTGGCAAAGATGCAGTTCTGCAGGAATCGGGGTCTTCCTGACGTCCGTGAAGCCCACAGTCACAGCGAGTGAATGGTTTTTCAGACCACCAACAAATGGTTTGTTGAACCAGTGCAGCACCTCCGCCATGTTTAAACACAGCTAAGTTGAGTTTAACCAACAACCCCGATAAGCCCCAGCATGGACACGCCAGGGAATAAACAGTGGCAGTAGGCTCAGCCCTGCTAGGGTCTGCTCGGGGTGCAGTCACTGGCTCCGGGGCTCCTGACAGCAGTGGCTCCCAAGGAGTTTCTGAGCTCGGAACAGTGGCAACAAAAGCCGGTAATCCCAGGACTCCCCAGCTAGTAAGGGGCAGAACCCATTCCCTTCGCTCTCCTAAGCTGGCACAGGGCATGGGGAGATCCCAGGAACACCGCACAGCGCTCCGGGGCTGAGGTGGGCGGGGCAACATGTGGGGCATAATTGCATATTCGTGAGCTGCTTGTCTTCGCAGATCACAGGCTTCATGGGAGGCAGGGAGACCCAATGCCCCATGAAAGTCGGGGTTTCACTGTATTTCCATGTTTCAAGACCAGTGAAACATTCTAAGTTTTAGCTCTGTATGGACCATGTGGACAGAAGATTGCTGGTGTGAGCACGGGCTGTGAAGTACCCCGCTATGACAGTGCTATGGCAGTCCCGACAGTGGTTCCTGTGGAACATGGCCTTCCTGTGCATCACTGGGAGGGTATTTTGTTCTAGTAATGAAGTTTGAATACTTGAAATTATTAAATTATCATATGAGAATTCTTTCTAAGATTGGCCACCAAAAATAGTATTCTGAAAGACCTAAATAGAAAAGCAGCAACTGACATTCTGAGTCAAGAAGAAAACAGTTGCATGACATCTGTCAACAGAGCATTAACAAGTGTACAAGACAGTGTTGTTAGTTATTCAGTAGCTGGCAGTTTCCCATCTTGAACAAAGAGTAATTAGCAAGAGTTCAGCAAACAATTATCAAGTACACGACTGCTTTTCAGGTGAAAAAATAGGGTTACCATCTTGGGCAACAGGATTTTTGCCATTGACTGGCTAAAGTTTCCATGCTTGACTGCCATTAACATTCACATACTTTGTTAATATGACTTTTACTGTTAAATCCCAATTCAGTTTTCAATAATGACCTCTTTCCTGCCTCCAGTTTTCAGCTGAGGAAAAGACTGCACTCATCCCATTTAAAGCTTTTCTGTGTATGGGCAGATCTGCACAGCTCAGTCTAGAGGTGGCTGCAGTTCACAGGTGGTAAAAATGGTTCACAGCATGACAGGGCCTGTTGATCTCTCAGTGGGGAAGAAATCCTCTGCAGGAGGATCCATGGCTGCCAGGCAAGAGAGAGAAAGAAGGGGAGTAATCAGCTTTGATGAACTCTTCTTCAGGACAACTGGCTTGATTTTCTGTGTAACTAGTCTGAAAAGATGATCTCACACTCCAGGGGGAACAGAAAAAGGGCCAAGATAAAAGATAAATATCTACTGTCTGTTAAGAAGCATGAATTTTGGAAGGCAGAGGAGGTATGCGCACTATCTGAGGCCGAGACTGAGGGCTGCAGAGCTGCCCAGGTGAAGAGCATTTCATGTAAAGAATGCCCTGATTTGGCTTAGTTGGGGCTGTGCTGCTGACTTTAGTCATCCCAAAACCCCAGTCAGCCCTGACAGGGTCAGTGTGCTACCTGAAGCCAAATGACTGGGTAAAAAGATTTTCCTGAGCTCTTAAGGTTGGAAGCCTGACTTGTTGTTCAAATCTGCTTTTTAAGTCTATCTCCTAGCAGACCTTTGGAAGACCTGCAGTAGAGAGGAAAATCCTGGCTAAAGAGTCATTTAAAACAGTGAAAATATCTTTCTGCTACTCAACCTAGTTAAAATCCTAAAACTCAATGAACCCCTGCAGCTCCTACTGCCAGCAGCTCCATAATGTCTTCATTGATATGAACCTTAGGACAACACTCTCTCTGTTGATGGCACTCCATAAATAATATTCCTACTCATTACTAAAATCTGAAAAAACTTCAAGGAGAGAAATGTCATATGCCTGAATATAACAATATTACCCATCTGAAAGCTAATACTCCTATTTTTTTCCTCATATTGCACAGTGTATTGAAAAGATCCAGTATACACTGTGAGGATAGCTATAATTTTTTTTTCTCCAGGAATCTTCACAGTTTCTACACTTACTGAATGCCATAGAGGGAAGGAACAAGTTTAAAAAACAATTAGTAGGACATGTGGTGCTCATTCTTGGCTGAAACTGCACATTCTCATCTGCCTGAAAATACTCAGCAGTCGTTCATGAAAAATGTTTTTGAACTAATGAGCTATATTTGCATTCCCCTTAGAATGGATTCAGAATTTTTCATCTACACTGCACCATGAAAAATGGATGTTTTTCACAGAGGTAATTTGAACATAAACCACCGCATCAATGAGAAGACAACCTTTGCAGAAACTTTTTAACTTAGCACATTTCATTTGTTTTCACTGGGGAAGGTCAAACTTATGTGAGAGATGTAAATTTCATGCACAAACCTAGGTGCTGATGAGATTTGTTTTTGTAGATAATCTGCAGCAGAGAAATTTTTCATAATGTCACTGCAAAATAAATTAAAATGTTCATCTTCATATGGCTGGTTCCATTGCATTAAAATAAATGTTGCAAGCTCATTTAATTAGTATAGTTAGGAATGTCTCTTCCCTGCTTCACTGACTCTCCAAATCACAAGTTAATTTGTCAAAATCAGACCATTGTTTTTCCTTCATTCTTCATTATTGAAAAGACAGCCCCATTTAAATAAATGTTTATGCTACAGAGAGCAGAGCAGTGAACAACCCCAAATATTTTTCTAAGCCTATGTTGGAAAAGTTTGGACTGCAATGAGCTAGAGCACTTGTGTGTGTGCGCGTGCGCTCGCGTGTTTGTGTGTGTGCATGTTTTGTTATTGGATATTTGACTAGCTGGAAAGGTACAAAATTGAGCAGTCTGCTGTAACTGATGATGTAGTGCATACCATCTCTCATGCCAGCGGCTACATGCACTTGGAAGCAGTTTTCTTCTGTGTTTTCAAAGACAAATGATGACAAAAGATACAATCTCTATAAATTACCCTAATCAAATCATTCTCTTCAAGAACTCTTGGTTAATCAATTAGTCAGTGCTCGCAGTTCTTATGAATATCACTTCAGAGCCTCCCACAGCGTTGTTCTCTTCCAAAAGCAAATATTTAGAGCATTTTATTAAAGAAAGAAAAAAAACAATAACAAAACCCAACAAATTCAAACAACACCTTATGTAGCAAACAGGCAGAGGACTTCTGCAACCATATGGAGTCCATTAACATAAAGTGAACTTTACAGGTATAACTGAGGTAGCAGTCGCTTGAATTTTATTTGTTTGATTGGCTTAGTTATTATCTATACCAAGGTCTTTTTTGGAAGGCACCCATTGCAAATAAATGGAAAAGGCCAGCAGACCACCACCTGAGCCCCATACTAATGCATTTTTACACTGTATGCCTGAGGCATTACTTCTGTGGCATATACTGCAGTGCTATTCTCTAGCCTTCTCCAAGAACTGTTCAAATTCCACCAAAAAGCTTTAACATCTCAGCACTATATTGCACCTAACTGAGAAGATGCAAAAAAAATAGAAGACTCCTGTGATTTTTTTCCTTATCAGGAAGTTTTTGGCTTTATCTTGCATTGGATTTGGGGTTTTCTGTTTTGGGATGGTGATTTTTGCTGTTGATCTGCCTTCTCTAATTTCTTTGTGTGAGTTGCCTGGAAAAGCACAAATGAGAGCATGAAAGAACATTCTCCCCACTAGGTTCCTTGGCTTGGGAGTATGTATTTCAAAATGTCATTCAAAATCTGTATCTAATGTGGGTTTTATGATCCTGTGAGGGAGAATCAACCTTATTTTCATTTTCAAGAACTTCAGGATGAACCTTGTTTCATTAATAAATCATGTCATTAACATGATATGGTTGCAGTTATGAATGAATTAATGAATTCCCAATTAGAGCATGCTACGTATATATTCATTGTTTGAATATTGACTTCCAGACACAGGAAATAATGTGAACTGTGAAAAATTGACATGTGCAACTGTCAGGAAAACTCCTCTAAGATCATCAAAGTAGCTGAGGAGAGAGTGATATATTAAGACAACTTGTTCAAAGCACACTAGGACCTGGGTACATCTTTTAGGAAACACTGGTGATGCCATTTTCTGACATAACCTCTATTTCATCTTCATATTTGCATTTGTAGTGGACATAAGCATCCCAGAATGGGAAGAGTAGCTGTCAGTAGGCAGCTTTGGGTAGCCCAGGTTTCTTCAGGCCACAGATCATGTCCTGAGGCTGGATTAAGTGTGTAGCAGGTACAGCTTTGCCCTATATCTGAGAGGAGAGAAGAGAGTTCTGTTGTGCCCTAGGGCTGGGGCATCTCTCCTCCCATAATGTTCTTTCCTCTTTTGAGGTAGACTAGAGATTCTACTAGAAACAGAATGGTCTCTGTAGCAAGTCCACAACTTTATTGGTAAATGCTGCTCTGCTGGTTGTATCCCTTTCCCACTAACCACACAGAAGTCCCCCTGTATTCAGCAATCCAAGTGTCCCCTACAGTCTCATCTGCTCACCAAGCAAGGGACTGTGAAGGATAAAGAAAGAACAATTCCAAGCTTTAGGGTGGGTTGGTGCACATGAAATCCCTTGATTCTTGAGGTTAGACAGACGGGAAAACAAAAAGCTATTTTAACAATTTGCCTGGCTCCTCACACATTAGTACACTCATGGCATCTTACATTTTACCCCAGGCACATGGAGAGTAGACATACCTACTGAGGATGATGAACCATTGACAGGAGGTACAGATGTGCCTTGGGATCCTTCTGCTCCACTATTAATTGCCCAAGGAGAAGCACACTGAGGAGTGCTCAGATGGAGGAGACAAAAGCCTCCATGCCCTTCATGGACCAGCTGAAAGCCAGTTCCAGTTCCTCAGTTCTCTAGAGGAGAGGGTTAAGGGATGATCTGAAAATCCCTCTTTTTTCTCATTAGCCATCTGATACATGACTCCTGCACCAGTTCAGTGGCATGTGAGTCTAGGAAAATTAACGGTAAAAGAAAACACTGGTGGGTTTATTATTCTTTACTCATTATTTTGTATCAGAAATGCTCTGAAAAGTATCAACCAAACTGGAATTCACAGACCCTGGTTCTCCTCAGCAAGTCAGCTGCAGTAGACTGCTGCAATCAGGAAGTTTCAACTTGTTTAAAAAGTTTCAGTCAAAGAACACATACAAATCTGTACACACAAACAGCTATTACACAGCTATAGCACCGACAGCTCATGCTATTTTAGATCTTTTTCTTTAAGACTGTGATGTTGAAATCAAGAGATTACACAGGAATCAGCTTAAATCATGAAAAAAAAAAAAAGAAGTATCCAAAATAAAACTCTCCAGAAACAATCCTGTTAACTGCAAAGGAAAATATAATCTGAATTCATCTTAAAAATTGAGATACCAAAACCAAAGTTAAACACTTCATTTATAACAGTCATGTATCTATGAGATCTTTTTATTTCAGTACTGTGGTTATCTTATGGCTTGCTCTGAAACACAGAGTCTGAAGGGATGGCAGTGCACAGCTGTGCGCAGAAAGGTCTGCTGCACGCACTTAGCACCTCAGCTATGGACTCACACTATGGTCCTGGTTTGAATACCTCTCACAGGTCAGAAACATGAAAATATTTTGCTCCAGTCATCCAGGATCCCATTAAAAGGCAGCGGTACTCCCCATACTCAGATATGCTGTGACCTACCTGAAGCATCTGAGATTCAGGCTATGGCAGTGATGCTACCTTTCCTCGCTGCAACAAGAATTGTGACTGGAAAATGGAAGAGGAAAATTCCACCCACAGACCAGATCTGTGAGGCAGGACCTGAGCCAGTTTAGGGTAAATGCAATAAAGGCTGATTCGGATAAGATTTTTCACAATGGAAGCAGCACTCACATGCTCGTATCCAAAATTTCTTGTGCTTTTCCACCTTCGCTGAAGTTACAGATGGCATATTTTCAACAGAAAGAAAGTAGGAAGTACTGTATCTTCAATCAGGCAAACAAATCTACTCTCTTCTTCTTCTCTTGGAAAGGAGCAAGCCAACTTTGTTTTGCTTCAGTGAATCAAATTGCATCAGAAAACTCCAACAAGACTTTTCTGAAGAGCAAAAAGTTTCATGACCCTGATTTGCTGTCAGTGCCTCCAGGACTAAGCTATGCAAACAGATGCAACATGACCATCCACACACAGTTAATAGATACAATGGTCTCCTAAACGGATTTGTGCCATAAAAAATGACAGGACGGAACACAGAGTATAACCCCATGCTTCAGAAACCTATCTTGTCTTTTAAGAGCCTATAAATGGCAATAGCTCTCTTCTCACTGTTATAAAATTCTCAAAACAATCCAATAACAATTTATCGTTTTCATAAATGTGGCAGATCAGAGAGGGGAAAGGAGGGGGTTTTTTCCCAGGGTTTTCAAGGGTTTTGCTGAGGCATTAGCCATATTACTCCTTTACATAAAAAAGCCTGTGTCCCAAAGACTGATGGTAGCACTTCTGGTCAGTGATTTTTTTCTCTCTATCCTTTTCAAGTACCATTTGGAGATCATGGTCCTTGAATATGTTCAAAGTGGAGAGCAATTTGTGTAGGGAAGTGAACAGGTGTGATAAGACTGTAGGTTAGGTCATACTAATACTTATAGCATGCATTTAGTATTTACATATATCAGTCTGTACATACATTAACAGAGATGCAGCAAAATTCTCTGAGTCTGACTCTTTGCTATTGTGCATCATGTTGAAAGTTGCTGCAGCCACTATATTTCTTTTTATTTCCTACTTGGGAGCCATATCCTTTTGTTCAAGGGAAGCAGTGCTTGGTGCTGAACACAGCCTCAAAAAGAAAGACGAGGCTGTACAAAAGGATCTCAGTTAACTGCTTCACCAAGAAAACCTGCGTTAAGCTTTCAGTAATAAATACATTTATTGGATAGACAGTAAAAAGTACTGGAGAGTTAAAAATAAATTCTCAGTTATTTAAACTTAATTTATGACCAGGAAAATAATCCCTCTCTTTTACTATTAATGTTTTTCATATGGGCCATCAAATGTCACACCCTACTGATTTTGGATGTAAGGTCACTGGAAACAACATATCAGTCGTGTCAGTAATACAAATCAACTGAAATTCTCCTAAAAATAAAAACGTCAGGAGTAAAATAATAGGCAATAGTTATTTCATGGTATGAAAGAATTGTAATATATCAAGAGTTCACCTTCTTCTATCTTTATAATATATGGCTTTGAACGTTAAGTATACCTCCATTTCACATATTTTAAATATAGATAATGTATGTAGCTAAAACAATAATCTCAGAGAAAAGTGCACTGAAATGATTGTTTCGGTTTGCATTCACTTTTTGAAATGTCTCCTAATTTATATCAAATGATGAAGCAGTAGCCCTGTCTGTTAAAGGAAGTGCGGCACACCAGCTGATGCTTTCTAAGATCTAAGATTTCTGTGTTAAAGGAATACGGGAATATCACAGAATCACAGAATCACAGAATCAGTAAGGTTGGAAAAGACCTTAGAGATCATCGAGTCCAACCTATCACCTATTACCTAACCTAGCCAAACCTGTTACCTAACCTATTACCTAATTACCTAACCTGTTGCCATCCTGCTACCAACACACCATCCTACCTATAACACACTACCCTAATATCTAGGTCATGCCACCAAGTACATCATCCAACCTTTTCTTAAAAACCTCTAGGGACGGTGACTCCACCACCTCCTTGGGCAGCCCATTCCACTGTGAGATCACCCTCTCTGTGAAAAAGTTCCTTCTAATGTCCAGTCTAAATCTCCCCTGACGCAGTTTAAGACTGTGTCCTCTTGTTCTATCACTTGTAGCCAGAGTGAAGAGACCAACACCCAGCTGGCTACACCTCCCTTTCAGGTAGTTG
>WEKX01025967.1:173624-201124 GCA_013390025.1 Pitta sordida
TTCCTTAAGATGACTTGCTCCATAATTTTGCCTGGCACCGAGGTCAGGCTAATTGATCTAATGATTTTAGCAAGAAGAAAAAGAAGAGGTGGCCCTTCACTCTGGCCGACCCTTCATTTGTCCCGTGAAGATAAGATCCCATCTAAACCAAGCATTGCAGGAAGAAGTAACAAATGCCACTAAGAAGGCAACAAGCAGCACATATTTGTGAAAATGCCTCCTTTGAAGTTCCTGCGTAAATGAACACATCTGTGTCAGTTAAATTGTCTTTAGTACAAATGGGGATTTCCTCAGGCCATTTGTGACTATTATTAAATGGCTACCAGAAAACAGGTTACTAATTTGGCTTGCATCAGCATGCTGAATTATAACTAAACACGCTAAATGTCACACTGCACTGCATGTGGCACTCACACAGAGAAACAGGTGGCTATAAACCCTTACTGCACGGACGTAACAACATGAATCTGCACACTCAGTTCAGATGCAGTTGGTTTTGTGATTAATAGCCTGCTAGCACCTAGACCTTTTCTGTTTACATGTAATGAGGAAGAGGATGGGGACAGACTGGGTCAGTGCTGTCTCATCACTTACCTCTAGTAAATCTAGCCCTAGATCCACAGAGTTTCAAGGATTAGAAGCCTCTTATGGTTCCTGACCCACGTAAGAGCAGGAACCAGGAGCCCAGGTGCCAATCCTCAGTAACATTTCATTCAATGTTCACCCATTGCTACCCAATGGGCAGACAAAGCATCCTCCTTCATGGAGTGGGGCTGGGTGACTTGCCTAGCTTTTCCCTGCTTTTATGAATCTTATGACTCCTCCATTCTTCCCCCTCTGCCATATCTTTTTCTCTGATTCATGTATGCCACTTCCCCTTGCCTTCAGAAGGAAGCACATTCACTGACAGAACACGGCTGCAAGTTGTCCCCAGTCTGGCCGAGAAGGGAAGTGGCCCTGACACAATGCCACCTGTGCTCACGCAGAGGTAGTGCAGGGCTATTTGACGTGGCTCTAAAATACATAATTTGGTATCAACCAGAATTCAAAACGCTTTTTCTTGTATCACTTTTTATGTATTAGGGTGGTGTTTGTAGCCGGCATATAGTGGGAGTTATCCCTATTGATGGCAAGAAAAGGGACAAGAAAAAGTCATTCTTACAGGACACAATGAGATGAAATCCTTTTAGGATGTGGTGAACATGTCAGAAGGTAAGCCAGAATGCTCTTAGAAGCTTCTGCTTTGAAATGAGAAAGAAAACTCAGAGGCCTGTGGGAAGGTAAGGTACTTCAGTAATAGTTCAATGGGAAAAAAGCCCTACTGCAATTAGTGTGAATACTTCTTGTAGAGAAGAGCTATGACAGTTCTTAGAAAAGACCTTAGGGCCCTTTCCTAGACAAGGCAGCACACTCAGCCAACAAGTACTTCTTGCAATAGCACTATAATTTTTTGGTCATGTTAAAGTTGGGAGTGCCTGATACTAGGCAAATGCTCAACGTGCCTATGTTTTGGTGGTGAAACATGAGATGACAACTCAGAAAGGTGAAACCTGACAAGTTAAATCATACCAACTAGTTCCCATATATGTTGTTCTAGCAGGACTGATACTCGGTCTCTGTACGGGTGTTAGATGGTGAGTTGGACTAGATGATCCTTGTGGGTCCCTTCCAACTCATAATATTCTGTGATTCTGTGATTACTGCATCTTGTAGAACACAAGCCCAAAGGTATGTCACCTGGAAATGTTGAGAAAGAGGGAATGCAGCCTAGGAGGTGGGAGATACATCGGCAGGGAGGTGACAGATCATTTCTACTACAGTAGAAGCTTTTCCTTAGCTGAATAGTTTCCTTAGGGAGTTTGGAAGCACTTCAATGGTAAGAGGACTGCTTTTGTCTCTCTGTTTTGTGGTAACACTCACCACAGATATGTGGTTCCTGGGTAGCAGTTTTCCTATTCCTTCTGCCATTTTTCCATTCTATTGTTTCAGTGGTTTTGCCAGACAAGAGATTTTGGGTTTCATGGCAGTGACACATTCCAGCTTGGACCAGAAAAATGTAGTCCCAAAAAAAGAGATCCTCGGAACACTTAATTTTTTATCATTTATGTCACACAAGAATCAAGATACTGACTTCGATGAATTGTGCACATTATCCTTTTCATTCCCTGTAGTTCCTGCCCAAATATTGTCCTCAGCATGGAAAAGGTGAAATATATCTGATGAACACCATTTCATGATCTTAGGAACTCTCTGCTGTTCCTTCATATGATGAACTTCTCCATTTCTGACTCAGATTCTGGTTTCTGCCTCTCTCATGCATTAACCTGCTGTGATCTCATCAAGAAAACCGATCCATGAAGCTGAGGTTATAGCGAATGTTACTTAACCTCATAGCTGGTCTCACAACTTTTAACACGTCTTTTAATATTTTCTCTCTGACTGTGTTTTCATTCACACTATGCTGCTATCAGTTGAGTACCAGAAGCCATAGAAGCAGGCATGAAACCTGCATTTCCATTCTCTGCGGTACACAAATATATTTAAACTGCAGAGGAAACTGTAAGACAGTCTTGTTTACTCTGCTTGACCTGCAAATAAACTCTTTTCCTTCTTACTTTTTGCTGAAAAAACTTTTTGCTTGAAAATCTATTTATGCCACAAAACCTAAGGGCACATGCTGGGAGACTGCAGTAGGTTCAAGAGCACTGCAGATAGAAAAGGTCCATGCTGCTCCACAAATACCCACCGGCCTTAACCTGCAGAAGCCAATCATGGGCTTATTGTGTTGTTTGTATTATGATACAAACCAGTGCCTCTTCCCTGTGGAAAGTAAACTGAGATGGCTCAACTGACTTCACTGGGTAATTCTCTCAGCAATCTGATCAAAATGATTAATGGTCATTCTGGTCAATGCTGGATTTAATTCAAGGTCACCAAAAAAAAAGATAAAAGGTCACTTCGCTGGCCAACCCCTATTTATCTATGGATTTTTGTTATTAAAGGAATTAATCTGATAGTGCTTCCATACACAGCACATTAATTATTTATACATTTGATACAAAATTACTTCATACAAAGATTGAGATTGTGTCTTAAATTGCTGACATGGGGCACAGAGATTTAGTCCTATGATGAGCCTCATCTAGACTGACACAGCTGAAACCCAGTGTAAAAATGTAGGTTTAAATGTACATTGAGCCTGCAATTACACATAGACAGAACGATTTACACCAAATGTTGCATGTACTGTGTAAACTGAAGTCCAAAAATAAATCTTGCCTTTAGAAAAAATCTTAGCTTTGGTGACATATTCACTGGAGTGTCTGTTTCCAGGATGACCTTGCCCACTGTCCTTCATTTTGAAACTTGAAGTGACAGATATTTAAAACAAATACTGATAGAGCAATTTTATTTAGTCTTCGGAAGTTTGAGGGGAACATTCTCAGCCTTAAGGCACTAAATTTCAGTCAGAAGTAATTTCTAATGTTGCCTTGTCCTATTACTTGTAAATTCAATATAATTAAAGGCATATTCAGTTCATTACCAATTTGAACTCTTGCCCAGTTTTTTTCACTCTGTTGCTTTTTCAAAACACTTTATTAAAAACTTGTTTTGCTGTCATATGTTTAAAGGGAAATAATATCTCACAACTAATCATTTATTAAGATAATGCAACAACACAATGCAGAAAAACAACAACGTAACCTTGCTAGAAACAGATGGAGAGTGAGAAATAAACCTTTGCTTGATTGCACATTAATATTTTGAACTTACAATTGAAATATGTATTAGCTGCATTTTCATCCCAGGAGTGATAAATACAACATTAGATTGAAAAACAATTATTTTCCTTGCTTTTGGGCATATGCTACCTTATTACCTAGACTCACTTATTGTTTCAAATAATGCCGTCTGAATTTTCATGTGTTTTGTACTTTCCATAAAAGCTTATAATGGGACACAGGAAGCCTCAGCAAAATGTGAAAACTATTTCACTGTATTACTGTTATTTTATTCCTTTCTCTCTGCTGCCTCATTAGACCAGTTGTCAGAAATTACATAGTAGAGACCAAAGATTCCTATTTTTAGTGTTGGATGATGTGCAAGAACTACCTTTTAAAACTGCAGACAGTACCTGGCCAATACAACACCCTTTGATGTTGAATTCAAAGAATCACAGAATATGCTAAATTAGAAGGGACCCACAAGGATTATCCGAGTCCGATTCTCAGGCCTGTACAGTACCATCCCCTGAGGGAAGGCTTTACATGGATTAGGGAGAAAAGAAATGTTTATATATTAGTCACAGGACCCCACAATCATCACTAAATATTGGGTAACCACTGCTGGTCTCAGGTAGGTGATAGCAGTGATCTTGTTGCATTCTTCCAGTCCACATACAGCATTGCTGCTGTGCCTCTACACAATTATTTGAAAACTGGTTCTCCAGACACTCTGCAAAGCCCTACCAAGAAGCTTGGAATGTGTAGGTCCAGTGTCCCAGGGCCAATGTTTCAGCAGCACACCTTACCTAAACGTGTATCTGCTTTGCCTGAGGTTGTAGCAAGTTAGGTGCTGGGATAGCATTGAAAGGACTATGCTTGTTGTCTGGCCCAGTGATGCCCCAGGGGCAGGAACCTTGCTGAGACATGTGGGGATTGTCAATAAATTCCCAACAGGAATGTTAAAAATATCACGACATATTTACAACTACTGAAGGATGAGTTTGAAACACAAAGGGTGTCCTGCAAAGAGTTTGCGTAGGTAAGGACTGAAGTGTTCCCAAAAGTGATAGCTGGACCTTGGTGTACGTTTTGTGTGGAAACAGTACTGCTCCTACCAAGTCTTGTCTGACTTATGCAAGCCTCATGATAGCTTTTAACTGGAAACACAAGGAGAGAAAAATCTCTCAGAGCTGCTCTGCAGTATATCTGCATGCTCTTAATAGCACAGCAGCACTTAAGAAAACTGGCCCTTGGACCTCTCTTGCAAGCTTTCAGGTTTCCCAGCACATCTCTAAGCAGTGCTTAGCATGGCCCATTCCTGCTCACTGTCTGAAATGGGTTGTGAGCTGTTAGTGCAGGTCATCAAGAGGATAAAACAAGTCTTCCAGTAAACAACAATAAGGAGAAAGTCTCTGAAGTGCAGTCTCTGAAATCAACAGTCTCCTGGATAGTTTTTAACTGTACTTTATGGTTATTATTTATTCATTTCATTCTTCTTACAGGTAGCATGTCTCAAGAAGTATTCACCTATCTATATATGTATCCAAGCTCTTTGTCTTTATTGTTTTTCATACACTTTTTCTTTGCTCATTCTCTTTACCATTTTCCTTATATTTTTTCCATCTAAATCAGGCTGGCAGTCTGGCTGAGATAAGAACAGCAAAATTCAGTAGTGAAGGGATGAAAACACAAAGCCTGAAGTGGCCCAGACTTTGCCAATACGTGGAGTATTCCTGTAAGAGAGGATATTGCAGTCTCCATGCACACAAGGTCTGGGAGGCATACAACAAAGTGTGAACACAAGTTGTATGCTGCTCTCAACATGCTCTGACTACACATTTTGGACAAACAGTAGCATACAGAGAATTTGCACTGAGGCTGCAGAGGTTTCGTATGTCCTTACCTCCCCAAATCTCACTGACTTTTACCTACAGTTTTCACTGTCTAATCTTCTATAGGCAGGTAAATATCCCAGCAGATACATACTTAACTTTCGGTCTAAAATAGGGATCTCAAGCAAGTTCTTAGTGGTCTCTGGTTCTATTGTACTTGTCTGGGAGATAAACCAGCGGTTGCAACACCTAGCAGCCCATAAATCCAGACTATTGCCAGATTATTAACCAGATATATTTCATTTGGCCTCTGCAATTTCTTAAAAAGCCTTCATACAGCGGTGAAAAACAGTGACCCAGAAGTGGAATCTTGAGCTCTTGTTCCCTGCACCCTGTTTCTCCCATCAAGGGAGAACTATGTCTGCTGATCAAGCAATTCAGCACTTTGCTCAGAAAGAGGCATGTCCCTGAGAGGGCTACAAAGGTTGACAGGACATGGATAAAGGCATTTTTGCAAAAGTAGTTACTACTTGGATCTTTTGGAAACTACAATGTACAGATAAGTCAATCACAGACTAACCACATCTGGCAGTAGACACATTCACACCCCATAAATGGAAGTGAATTGTTGTCTTCTTTGGTAATTCAGTTGTTTAGTCCCGAGATCAGTTTGCCAGTTTGAATCAGGGCAAATTTCTGTAACTTAGCACTTCATGTCACAGCTCAAGTGAAACAAATGCCTCAGTCTTCTTTGAACTTCTAAGTATTTTGACCTTCAGAACTTGTACCATGAATTTTTCAATTAACTAGTTCATAATTAAATCAACTGATTAAATAAAGAAGTTTTAGTTGATAAAGTACCGTCATGCATTCAGATGGCACAGGAGTTTTAATGATATGTAGATTATCCCTAAGAACAGCTCAGAGACAGAAGCCATCCTCCTACACAGCTTCATGGGTGCCTCCCAGCCACACAGCCCCCTTGCTGCCCAGGCAGCCCACACAAATGAGGCACGATTGCCCTGGAGACAGGAATTCAAGATATTTTGTCTCTGCCCTTGACTCCACAGTCCTGCTGGCCACGCTACTTCTGATACAGGCTGGGGTGCCATTGGCCTTCTTGGTCACTTGGACACACTGTTGGCTCATGTGCAGCTGGCTGTTGATGAGCACCCCCCCGGTCCTTTTCCATCAGGAAGCTTTGCAGCCTCGCTGCCCCAAGCCTGTAGCACTGCATGGAGTTGATGTGACTCAGGTGCAGGACCCAGAACTGAGATGCCCTCTCCTGTTTTATGGTTCGCCTCTTGAGCAAGAGATGCTGGTTTCTTTGCAAGTACACAGTGCCTAAAATATTCTCATTACATAATTTTTCCCTTTAATAGCAGTAACCTCCAGATTTCTCAGTTTTGGACTGCCACTGGACCTGGGCACCAAGAATTTTCCACATGATTATTGCAGGTATCTCAAGCCCAGTCAACCCTTGTCCTTGTTTGTGCAAAAAGAGCTTTCCATTGCCTATGAACTTCATCTGGCATAGGATCATTACCAGACTGCACCAGGAAAAGCTACTTGACATAGAGGTGTCATTTGGTATATCCTTTTCCATCCCTTAAAGGTAAGCACCATGACAAAACACAACAACAAAAAAAAACATATTCTTGGGGGATAGAAACAAAGCACTCAGGATTTTTCAAAAACCTCTTGAGGCCAGTTCCACAATACAATTCTCTTTTCCAAATGTAGGACTTGATATGCCATACCTACTGCCCGGAGTCCAAATTTATATTCTCTTCAGAACTGAAAGTACACCAGAGGAAAAAACCCTTTAACAATGGTCTTTATTTAGTTTGACATACCCATCTTCAAATACCTCCCTTGGAAAACTGTTTTGTGATCTTTCAAGTAGTACAGTTTCTTTTCTTTGTGTAATTCAAGTGTGGTATAAAATTTTAAAATGTACACATGCACAAGCAGAAAGATAAAACAAGTCTGAAACAACCAAACTGCTTATTGTTGCAAGTGAGGAGTAAGAGGGAGGGAAGAGGAAGGAAAGGGGGGAAAAAAAAAGAAAGCAAAGAAAAAAGAAGGGGAAAAGAAAACGTTGCACAACATTTGGCTGATTCTTCTCAGTCTAGGATGCATGTAATATTTACCTCATAAGTAAATATCACTTAAATATGACACTTATATATCTCCCTACTAATATCACTTAAATATCTCAATATTGAAACAACCTGAAAAGTGGTAATGCCATATTCTATATTATTATTATAGTTGTTATACTGTAGACCAGTTCCCTTGACCACATGCCTTCTGCCAGTATTTCTTCGGTCTTTCATTTCACTTACGTGAATGGGAGCAGGATTCACTGCCACTTCTACCCAAAGTCCTAATCTCAAGTTTCAGATAAAAGTTCTTCCTAAGATCCAATCTAAACCTCCCCTGATACAGTTTAAGACTGTGTCCTCTTGCTCTATCACTGGTAGCCGGAGAGAAGAGACCGACCCCCAGCTGGCTACAACTCTCCTTCAGGTAGTTGTAGAGGACAATAAGGTCTCCCCTCAGCCTCCTCTTCTCCAGGCTGAACAATCCCAGCTCTCTCAGTCATTCCTCATAGAGCTTGTGTTCCAGCCCCTTCACCATCCTTGTCACCCTTCTCTGGACACGTTCAAGGATATTGAGGAAAAAATCAGTTATTAAAGAAGAAATAAGGCACGGGTTTGCTTTACTGTAAAAAAGGATGAGTATAAATAGACAAATGACAGAAGGACAAGAAACCAATTCAGCCCCAACATAAGGGGTAAAGAAGCAGCAAAGAAAGAATATAGATGATCCATAGGATGCTATACCAAAAAAAAAAAAAAGAAAAAGAAAACAAGAGGGCTCTGTAGGAATTTTTGCTCACATCAAGAAGAGAGAGGTCTCTGTGACCAGTGATTTGTATTAAGAGTAATTGGAAAGACTGTTCTGTTTTCAAAATCAGATTTAGACAAGAGAATGGGTACTGGCAGCTAGGCTCAAGAGTGTGCAGTAGGACTGGAAAACATCCTGTTTAGAAAGAAGGACAATTGACCAGCTGTCCTTCTTGGTAGGCCAGATGGCACTGCCATAGTCACACTAGAGGTGATCAGAGATGGCTTTCAGTGAAAATGCAGAAATGAATGAAGTTACAGGAGCTGTCTTAGACAAAGAGGTACAGCAGGACTCAAGAGGCAGGATAAACTGATGGCTTATGAGCCAGTGCTATGAACAAGTTCTGGGGTGTGTGACCCCCGCCAAAGAGGGGTTCATAGGGTGAGGACTACTCTTGAGAATGAATCCACGTGGATAACTCTTAGGATTGCAGTCACATGACTGATAAGGGCTTTAAACTAGAAACAAAGGGGGGGCGTTGGGAGACTCAATCTCGATTTCTGATTCTAATGCAAGGCAAAAAAGGAAAATGAGATAAATGAGATTATTGCAATGGGTAATAGGACACGGAAGAGGAGAGGAATAGGCAGCAAGAGAATAGGGGAATAATATCGAGGAGAGGAAAAAATGTTTGTGTGATACATATAATGAAATTTGCTATTTAAAACTGGATTAAAACAGAGAAAATCAAGAGAAATGCTGTGCATTAAGAGCAGATACATATAGGAAGCAGAATCTCTGGTGCAGAACAAAAGAAAAGGATATTACAAGAACAATAGACACACATTGGAATAGTAATCTTGCCTCAAACACAGGCATTGAAAGATATGCATTATTTAAAAAAGAAGAAAAGGTAAAAGGCAGTGAGGTAGCAATTCTCATTAACTGATGAAGTAGACTGAAAAGAAATAAGAATTGATTGCTTCAGCAAAACCCAGAAACAGACTAAGTCAAAAATCACTTTTGGAAAGCCTGAAAAACAGGACCTATGGGAATTAAAATAAGATTTGCCACTCACTTTGACGGCTGGATTCCATTATGGCTGGAGATCACCATCTCACTACAAGAAACGAAATGAACATACCATTAGAGGAATTTCAAATTCACCATGCAGTAAGCAATGCTTCCAAATAGAGATGGACAAACTATCTTTGCATTAAATGGACAAATTTCTACAGCAAGTAGTCCTAGGCTCTAGAGCAACATCATTTAGATGCAGTTTGCATAAGATCTAAAACCCTGCAAGGTAGCTGCTTGTAGCATAGAGGTTTGGCCCAAATGACCCTGACCTGATTAAATTTTAAATAAACAGAAGAACAAAAATAGGTCTAGATCCATGATCTGTGATTTTGAACATTAAATGTCCAGCAAGCCAGGAAGTCTTGGGACCTCTATAATTGGAATGTAGCAAGAATTTGGCCTCGGGTACAAAAAATTCCAATGAATTTGCACACTCACTTCACCCTTACTATCCATAGTAGGGAGAGGGAAAACATTGTGGAGGAGGACAAACACCCCTCACAAAAAGGACAAGGAAAGAGACCAAAAGAGAGAGACTGGTCAGCAAAGGAAAATGTACTCAAGGTCAAGAAATGCAAGACTGAATTAAAACTGGATAACACTCTTGTGTGGTAGATCCTGCCAAAAAATCCACAGCAAATGTGCAGCAAAATAAATACATGCAGGGAGAAACAAATACAAATTGCTGTTGGAACATTTTCCATTGGCCCTCTGTTCTAGTGATCCCAGTATCACTTAATTTTTACCAAGAACTGCTCAGCAAAAAGCAGCATATCCACTCCCAAGGCAGACCAGAGCTCCCTTATGCTGGAAAGATCTGTGTAGTCTATAAGCCTACCCTGTCCCATGTCACTGCAAACAAGTTAAGCACATCTGTTTTGCTTTGCATGGCACTGGATGTGAGGAAATGGAGGTGACTTAGTTCCACATCTCCAGTCTGGGCATTTACTTATCCAGACGTGTCAACAGCACCATAAATCTTCTGACCACACCAAACTAATTTTGACTACAGGAACTGCAGAAGGTTTTATTTATATTTCATAGTGGCTGTTAGATGGCCTTGAAGAGAATAGAGTTGGCAGAAATGGGGGAGGAGCAAAACATAGGTAAAGAAAAGGTGAAGAAATGTACATATACTCATCCCACTAAAGGCAGTAAAGGCATGTAGTGATAGGACAAGGGGTAATGGCTTTAAACTGAATGAGGGTTTGTTTAGATTAGGTATTACAAAGAAATTCTTTACTGTGAGTGTGGTTCATAGGTTATTCTGAGTTGGAAGGGACTCACAAGAATCATCTAGTCCAACTCCCAAGCGAGCGCCCACCCAGGGATCGAACCCACAATCGTGGAACCATGGGCACCATGCTCCATCCATCCAAGCCTCCCATTGTCTAGACCATGTCACTGAGTTCCTTGTCCAGTCTTTTGTTAAACACCTCCAGGGATGGCAACTCCACCACCAACCTGGGCAGACCATTCTAATGAGAGATCACTCACTCTGTGAAAAAGCGCTTCCTAACCTCCAGCCTAAACCTCCCCTGGCGCAGCTTGAGGTCATGTCCTCTTCTTCTGGTGCTGGCAGCCTGAGAGAAGACATTTACACCCATGTGACTACAAGCTCCCCTCAGGTAGTTGTAAACAGCAATGAGGTCACCTCTGAGCCTCCTCTTATCCAGGCTGAACAGCCCCAGCTCCTGCAGTTGCTTCTCACAGGGCTTGTTCTCCAGTCCTTTCACCATTCTTGTTGCCCTTCTCTGGACCTTCTTGAGTAGTTCAACAGTAAAGCACTGGAATAAGTTGCACAGAGAATCTGAGGATGCCTTCCAACATATGATGTTTAGGAAAAGTAAGAGATTGAAGCTGGCCTTTGCAGAACAAATATCATGCAACTAGGAAGAGGCATCACAAATTACCGACAACAAAATGCCAGTACCATGCTGTGAGCACAGGCAGGAGGAATCACATGCTCTAAGAGTGACCATTAGTCCCTGTAGCATTTTGAGACAAGGATGGTGTTTATACTGTATATTTACAGTCACCTAAAGCAAGGAGCGAATGAACTTTGACTCAGGGTTCTGGATGTGACTGTAAAAAACTAAAAAAAAAATTTAAAATCACAGTTTCAGGCCTCAACTATTTTTTACACTGAGTACACCAATGTGTAACAGAAGCTACTTCTATCACTATGGCAGGCAGGGTGTACGTAGGCTTCCTCTTGCGAGGTGCGTATGACCTGTCGTATCATGCCATACACCAGTTAAATAAGCAGTTATAATCAGCAGTTATAATCAAAGCCTTCTGACCATGATGACTGGAATTTGATGAGGGCTGTCTTTACTTCACCAGGTGCTCCTGGGAATATGGAATCCATGGCCAACCGCAAGAGCCACAATCAAATGCTTAGCTGCAGCTAGGGCAAGTGCAATCTAAGCACCTCCTGCCACCATGGTGTACCTGGTCTGACTGGGAAGGATCCAGGGTGACCTGTAAAGCCTGAGTCAATTTTTCATGCTAATGCTACCGAGGGTCTAAGGTTGGTGAAGATACTATGGAGCACTGGCACCCCTTACATGGTGTGTAGGAGTTAGACAGTATCCCAGTAGCTCTGTGACCTCACCAAAAAGCAAATTATGTCAGCAGCAGTGATCTGCACTGCTCGTGCAAGGCATGGGGATCCTCTGCAGTCCTTTACCAATTCTCTGATCTCTCCAGTGTCACCTTCCAGTGTCACAGGGGTTTTCCCAATTCATTTGTTCCTCCTACCACTGCTATGAATGTGATGGAAATGGCTACCCATTACGTCACTTCAACACACTACAGTATGTGACAGATATTCCCAGTAACATCTACTTGGAGAATCAAGAATTTCTTTTTTAGGGTTACAGAAACTTTTAAAAGCACTGGATGTCACACAGGGCATATGCATCCACCAGTGTGAAAATAATGTGTGTGGCTCTGCTCCTTCAGGCAACTTCTTCTTGCATCAGGTAAATGATGAATTACCCTGTCAGTCAGAGCTCTTCCTTTCAGGGAGATAAAAAGAATGTGCCTGAATAGAAGTTGCTTGGGTTTAGCTGCCACATAGTCCCTTGGATGGATGTGACAGGTTGCTTCCATGGTGTCCAGCCCCGGGAGCTGACCCTCAGCTTTGGCATGGGATTTTCTAAAATGCTGCAAAACGGTGACCAGAGCCAAAGTCTGGACTTCAGTACATCATCCAACTACACAAAAGACTGCAAAGGCTGCAGGGCAAGGACAAAGCGGAGTTGTTTTCATCTCTAAAATCAACAGTTGACACAGTCCCTGTTGCAGGTTACAGCATAATTCAGGTCAGGACAATCCTTTGGACTCTGTGTTTGGCACATCCACCTGGGCTGGGAGTTGGTTAACCAAGTCAGTAAAAAACTACAGCCAAGTCAGAATAGATATCCCTGAAAATTTTATATATACATGTATGTATGTATATATACATACATACATATATAGAGAAAATTCACAGGCTGGGGAGAAGCCATGTTCATGTCTTCATAAAGCTCTTTTTTACACTTCTCACAACCAAATGCTTATCAAAGGAGAAAAATGTGGTTCTTGGTGGGTTATCTTTACTGAGTTTACCTTTATCCTCCTGGCACTACCTTGCTATCCGTATAAATGCTTTCTCCAAGAGTGATGAAAGAAACTCCTATAGAATTCTCTTGGCTCTCCTCAGTTAAGTGCTCTGTGGGGAGAAGAGGGTTGCTGTTTATGGGGCCTTTCTAACCAGAAAAATTCTAACCTCATCATCATGATATGATAGCCAAGAGGGTAGTAAGCCTGGTACAACCAGGTTGGTCCACTGTCAGGGTGTCTGAAATTTACTTTACAGCTTCTGGGTGCCTATACCAAACAGTTTGGAGCATAAAGAAAACCTGCACAAGTCCTACTTTATTTGTTACTGTACTGTCTAATAGATGCTCTGTCAAGTTATACATTTCTTGCTGTGACAAATTATTCCTCTTCTCCTGACAGGACCTCCAGCTGAGTCCGCTGTGCTCAATTAGGAGAAAATGCATATTTTAATCCACCCCATGGTGTAGTAACATTTCACTCTGTGGCCTTGGCAAAGGCAGCATTTAACTATTTCTGCAGAGGTTTCACATGCAGCACATTATTCTAATGTCAGTAACATTTTCGTCTGTTCTAGTTTCCTTGGCAGTACTCCCCTAGGCATTAGGATGTGGACAATTAAAGCTCACTTTATCATTTTGGAACCAATGATTTCCTTCCCCTGATACAGTTCATCTCTACATAGCAGCTGGTCTTAACCATCTTTCCTTCTCCAGGTCACTGCAGCCTCCTGGTAAGATGTTGTGACCACCCTCCACTGATGAACAGGCAAAAGTTTCTCCTACACCCTTCCTAAAACAATGCATCAACCTCTGTTCTCCTTGTTAGTCACGACCAGCTCCAAATCTCCTCCCATCCATAGCAATGAAAAGAGTTAACCTCAAAACCAGAGGGTCTGTGTTAAATGGAAAGAGGCACTCTCTTTCCGATAAATTATTAGGATTTCTGTAAAATGTCTTCCAGTACTGTAGCAGCACTCAAAAACTACCCAGGCATGATTCAGCAGTCATGGAGAGCTGATGAGATGGGAACCCGCATGAGAATGCTTTTATGGTGCAATATGGCCCTCTTCACTGTTTGCAGGGAAAATAAACAATTAAGAGTTATTTGTGAGGGGCGGAAAAAGTCCAGAACTGTCGAATTGCACTGGTACATTCAGGATGGCACTGCTCTTTTTTACTGCCTCCACGCTATTTTGGGCTTATTGAGTCTCAGAAACACTTCTAGAGAAATCTTTAATTTCAAGTTCCAATTTTTAGCCTTTTAGCTTTTTTGTAGAGGATCATCTTATATGTTCTTTGCTTATCTGCAGTCAGAGGTTTGATCATTTGAAAATCCTGTGTGTCCATAACAAACTCAGGGTCCCTGATGTATTCAGTAGCCTGAAAATCTCATTAATTATTTGAAACCTTCATTAGCTGAATTAATTCCATGTCTTTGACTCAACTTGGATAAAAAAGGTTTGATTGCATTTCTCTTTCTTTTATGTGAAGTGTGCTCTCTAGTACTACTTACCCTATTAAAAATATATCTTGCCTTTTAATCAGCACAAGCAAAACAAAGATAAGCCTGCTGAAAAGGGCTTTGAAAAGCAGTTAAACTAGCAGAGGAATTATGTGCAAGTCTGTAGAGTATATTTATGGTTATAAAACATCATATAAAAATTTAATTGGTAACTATGAAAGGCACCAGCAGCTGGGATGAGAGGGTTCTCCACAGAATAGCTCAGCAAGGCAGCAGTAGAACAAATGTTTGCCTTTTCAATACTCTCAAAGCCCATCCTGGAGCTCCACTGCTGAATGGTCAAGCCTATTTACTCCCTAACTTCTCAAAGAGGCTGGCCAAGGTTAGCCGGGGAAAGGGATCAGTCTGATGAAATGTTTCAGGTTAAAGTTTCAAGGCCTTGTGTTGGCAAAGGTAGCCAAAGCAAGCAAATAAAGTCACTTTGAGATTAGGATTGCTGTGCTTTAAACCTCTTGCCCTGCATAGCAACACGTCTGCAGGTTAACAACCCATCTACTGTAACTCTGATGGCTCTGGTACATAGTAGGCCACCTACTCTATTATAACTACCTGGGTGATCCCAGGACTCCTAAGAAAATCCATGGACAATTAGAGGGCTCTGGGACATGTCAGCTCCCTCATTAGCAACAAGTCTGGTTACTACTTCAGATGTGAAAGCAGAGAACAAGAACTTGGACTTTCATTAATAGCACCTAATTTCTGGTGCTGTTCATGCAGCACCACTGGTCATCTTAACAGTGTACATCACTGCCACCTTATGTGGTGCATGTGCTGCACAGACTTTGCTACTGGAGAGCTAACTCAACCAATAACTCCTTGGAGATAGCTGCTTTTGCTTTTTATTGCAGCTCTGTGCTGGATCTGAAACAGTGCCTTAACAATGAAAACCTCCCCATGAGATATGGGAATAGCTCATTAGCAAAATTACTTTTTTCGAAGAGTGGTTCTTGTGTAAACATAAAGCTCTTCATTTACAATGACAGTATTTCAGCAAACATCTCTTCTTCCTATTCTAATGTAATTTGCCAAGAACATGTATTCTTCTCTTGTACTTATATGGAAAGGAGCAAGATCTTTCGGGACTTGGCTGATGAGGTACATTTTTCTAGCAATGAAAGTGCAAGCACAAATGTAATCTGGGTGTGACTTTTTGTTTAGCAGTTTTCCTATTACTTAGCTTCTTTATTTTACTCAGCGAGATTAATCCTAGCCCTACTGTTGCAGGGTCTTATTGTATTGTGGTGTTACATGTCTCACATCACAGGAAAGAGCGGAGGGAAGATGTTTCATAGGACTTACTTGAAGCAGCTACAACCCCCCCCTGGCTGCCCAGTACAGCTGGCCCATACCACGTTCAGTCAGAAGCAATGTTTACCCTTCTGGCAACTACAGCTACCCTTTACACCCCAACCCTTCTTTACACCCAGATGGGAGGTAATCAATACTACATGTGGTTTTGTTCTTTTTTTTAATTAAGGAACCAGGAGCAAAGAGAGAAAGTGAGGAAGGTTTGCAGGAAGCTCATTTTGGGAAACAACAACATATTAATGAAAAAATCTTGAAGACAAATAACTTTAGGGGTGAGACCTAAATACCTATATGTTGTTGTCACAAGCACAAAACAAGCAAGTTTGGGAGATTATCACCAGGCCTTGAAAGAAGAACACAGGAATGAGACTGGATAAGGTAGAAAAAATGAAATGGGCAGCATCTAACTACTTCACATTGTGAAACAAGTATGAGGTGGTTAACAGAGACTGTAGGTGCTGCACAATTCACAGAAATGGTCTGTAAGACCAGGATCAGCTGGAACAGCACAGGCTGTGTAGCCGCAGTACAACTGGTCAGGCCAGAGCACCAGTTGACTGACCAGCTTTGGGGTGATGTGGGAGTAGACCACAGAGGCATACTCTTCTCTGTCAAAAGTGACCATGCACAAATCTCTGTAACTTTGTAAGGATTATGACATAGATGCCCACAATTTTTTCCTCGGGTAGATTTTGTTACCTCATGTTCACAAGTTAAACTTGTGTAAATTTATCTTAGCTTCCTACCCCACTGGGAATACTGAAATAAGTATTCAAATGCAAGAGTGAGACCTGTTAGTACTTTCTTGGTGAGAGATTTCCCAATCTACAAGGGTGAGCAAAACTCAGGTCAAAGCTGTGATTTGGCGAAGGAAATGTTTCCCAACCACAGCTAGGAGCTGCCAGCCTGCAACCAAGCACTGAAAGAGCAGCATGGTCACCTAGACATGGGAGAGAACTTCCTTCTGAACATGTCCCAGGGACAGAACCGCTCTGATAGCCAGTCATTATGTCACTGTTTCTATCATAATTTTGGAATACTGTTGACAAAGCGTATTACATTAAAAACCTGCAGATAATGAAATAAGTTGTGAGGTCAAAAAGGACACATCACTCCAAACAGTGACAGAGTTGAAGGTGAAATCCAGCACTCCTAAATCCCACCTCAGAACCCAGTCAGAATGTTTCTCTGAGCTTTCTCATCTACCCCTGGCTGCAACAGCAGCATATCTGCACGCTGCCTCCACGCCAGTGAGCCTCACCTTCAGGTAAAGGATACCAGCTAATTATAAGCAAGCGCTCTGATGACCAGTTCATTTACAATTCCTCCCAAGCAAGGGTTTGGGACTGTATAATACAAGGTGTAATGCTGACCACTCCAGTAAGACAAATCAAGAGAGAAGTGCAAATGGAAAGATGAGCATTTGTCCTTGAGGGAGGACATTTAGCATACCTAGAAACACAACCATTTTTAAAATTAATTAATCCCCTTAAGGAATTGTGAGTGATGGATTAGAGACCTTAACTGGGGAAGCAGTCTGTGACACGGTGTGTGTTTGAAGAGGCACCGAAAAAGGACATGAGTTTGCAGTCTCACGTGCTTAAGCAAAACCATCAGCCTCAGAGTGAAACATATTTATTGGATGGGGAAGGAGAGGCTCAGGGGGACCCTCAAAGGTTTGAGCAAGACGAGGAGGATCTGTGGCACCTACTGCTGTCCAGCAAGCCAGCTGTGAGAGCAGCAGTGTGAGAAGACAAGGGGGAAAGTTGAAAGCATCACCAGGGAGGAATACAGTTTGCAATGACATTTTAAAAACATATTCTTGGCTCTGAGAAACGTCTAGATAAGCCAGGTAGCAGACAATATGTAGATTTCTTATTTTAATGGAAAAGAACAGCAGGACACTGCTTCATGTACTTCCTTACTAAATCTGTCTGTTAGTTTTTGAGTCTGAGTCATCTCTATCTTAGTATGCAATGTGTTCCACCAAGTAATGAGATTTCTTTGAGTTTCCACTGTATTAGATTTCTCTACACATCAAATATTTAATAAGAATTAGCATCCAGCCATCGTCCCTCCTCCCCTTCACAATAATATTAACTTCTACTGAGACACCAACATTTTGCTATTCACAGTGCTGTCTTAAAGGGTAAGTTTAAAAGCCTTGTGTATTTTTCCAAGGGATTTGCTCTGACCCTTTGCAAACACACAGTAATTAAGAAAAAGAATGACCATGAGAAAAAGACACAGTAAACTGAAGGTGTGCAAAGAGACTTCTCATTAGTCTTTGTGTCAGTTAGAGTATCTGAGGAACAATTTCATAGCAATAGTATATTTATTTGATGTGGGACAGATATCTGGGCTCACTGTTATGAATGGCATTTGCTCTTAAAGCTTAAAGTACCTCTTCAACAAAATGGCACTCCATAAAAATTTAGTGTGTTCCTGCTGTAATTAAAAAGCCCTAGTCATTTTTGCATTTATGATATAAACTATAATAGCTGTAAAATCCTGCAATTAATTTGCGCCAACGTTTCGTACTCGAGAAATTCTCATTACAAATTTCATTACTTATTCACTTATCTGTAATTTGTCCTATATAACCTAAAGAATATTAACAAATTTAGAGTCACTTTTGCTCTATTAAAAGCTAAATAGAAAAGCCTTTCACCTAGCAAGCCAATTGTGATAACATACCCAAGCCTGCTCCAAAATAGTGGTGAGCTATGGTCAGACCATACAAAAAGAGATATTCTTTATGAAGCGCAAGCCATAAATTACATGCTGCAGCCCCTTGGAAACTGTGTGATGTAGCCTGAACTAATCCAGTGCACCCTCGTTCGTCTGAAAGCGTTCCAAGGCTTGAGTATCTTAACACGTGGCTGTGAATATGATACACAGCTACCTAAGGGCAGGATTGGCAATAAAGCAACAATAAAATAGTTCTCTCTCCACCCAAAAGTGACTATGCAACATCCAAAAGACAGGGATTTCCATTCCCTCTTCAGTTTTCTTCCTGCTGCTCACAATGACACAGTAAACCCCCACTTACTCGTGGTTTTGCTCTTTGCAGATTCAATCCTTCACTGTTCATTTCTCTGCGAAAAGTCATGTCTGGGCATGCGCCAATAATGTCACAAAGATAGACAGCTCATGAATATATAAATAAGCTCCACCCATCCCCCCCCCCCCGCACAGCCCCTGGGCCCTGGGGGGGCACTGCCAGGGTGACCACAGGGAGCAAGCAACCCTGGGCCACGGCCACAGCAGAGAGGGAGTGGGCACCCCAGAGCTGCAGCCACACCAGGGTCCCCGCTGCCATGGCAACCCAAGCCCGCACACCATGTTTATACAGTTGAGTTGACTTTAAACACACATACCTCCCAATAACCTCCTGCTACAGCAGCAGGTACAGCAGCAAACAGCAAGAATCCTGGGACTCCCTGGACGGGAATGGGCAGAAGCCATTTCCTTTGGTCTCCTGAGCTGGCTCAAAGTGTGGGGCAGTCCCAGGAAGGCTGCGCAGCACTCCAGAGCTGAGAGAGGTGGGGCAATGGGCAGGACTTAATTACATATTCATGAGCTTCCTATCTTCGAGGATAGCAGGGTTCATGGGAGGGGACCAGATCCAATGACCCACAAAACTTGGAGGATCACTGTAATTTGTACTCTGGATGTCTGCAGAACTTTGCAGGCTATAAAATCTTGAGGAGCACTGACATAAAGCTCCAGTTTTCCTACAAATAAGCAATGATGTTACCAGAACAAGGTAAAAGAAAGGATCAGCAGGAGACAGCTACATGCATGAGCCAGCAGGAGGGTAAAAGGAACTCTAGGTTCTCCCACCTGCTGAATTCTGACAGTGTGACAGCAAACCCACTCAGCTGCTCTTGAAATTTTCACCGTATTTTCTTCACAGCTTTTTCTTCTGGGGCCAGGACTCCAAACCAACAGACTCCAGAACTCTGCTGCAAGCAGTTTAAGTAATGCAAATCATCATCTCCAAGATTGCTAACAACCCCTTGCTCCATTGAAGTCCAGTCCAGCTTTCCAAAAATGCTGTTTCTGAACTGTCACCCTCTCTGTTTATTTAAACTCATTTTTACTCAAAAGATGATGCTTTACTCCTTTCTTAGTTCGTGACTACGCATTTGCAGGACAGTACCACTCACCTCATTCACTCTACAATAATGACAATAGAAATCAGCAAGGAGCAGGCAGCAAAAGTTGAAACTTAGATCGGCCACTTGGCACAGAAGAAAAAAAGACATTTTCTTTCTCACAATGCAAAGTCTAGAAGTACCATTCCACCTCCACAAAACAGCCCACTGAGCAATTTGTAATATAGTTACAATAGCATAAGCACAGCACAGGCATGTCCTGAGTATTTTCTGATATGCTAAGAATAACTTAGTTACAATCTCCTAAAGCATAGGTAGGATGAAACAACAGAAAACAAAGTGGCACACCATCAGCTTCATTTAACTGAGAACTCTCAGAAGAGTACAAAAGAATAAGATTTGATACCAACAGGAAAAATGAACTTTGGTTGACATTGCCCCTTGACCTTGCAAACATTATGAAAGTCATTATAATACATTATGTAAATTACAAGTATGATGGAAATCAAGGCCTAAAAACAAGTAACTTCATCTTTCTGCAGCAAAACACATCCCAAACACACTAGATCAGGACAGTGTCACTCCATTTCCAAAGAACTATACTCACAATGAACAGAGACTCGAATATGAGTATTTACATAGGTACTATATAAAGACATCCATATATTTCCCCTATACTAACAATATATAACATTATATTGGCATTTTAGTAACTTTTACACCATATTCATTTTATTTCAATCTGTAATTAACTTCCACAAAATGTAACTGTTGTCCTAGGATGGTGTGTATATATTCAATATCTTTGTTTTTTGGCTTCAGTTTATGAGGAATTTTGTTGTGGATACTGGTCCTTATCGACACCAAGGTCATCTTCTTTCTCTCTATCCAGAAGAGGAGAAAAAAAACCCCAAAACTGAGAAGCGGCAGTTGAAGAAAAAAATTTTTCAGTAGCACACACACAGCGGCAGAGGTAGGGAGCTGGTTGGCACTCTCTGATGCAGCTGCAGTTGTGTGGGGCTGGAGAGGGGCTCCTCTGGTGAGTTTCCTCCAGCCTTGGGAGAGCCTAAAATTTAAAGTTTCTTTGTCTTTGGTGCATTAGAGGCATCATACAATGCCAGCTGTCAAATTTCAGAAAGTTTCTGGCACACCCAAACAAATGCTCTCTGTAAAAAGAGGATGATTCACAAGGCTTCTGGTTAGAACGACATAATTGCATACTCCTTAAAGCCTGTGTAAAGGCATTGTGAGTACTGGATACACACACCACTCTGCAGCTGCCTTAACAGCAAACATCATCAGTTCTCTGACACTGCTATTTTTTTATACACAAGGTGCCACTGCTTTACTTGCCATGGTTATGACACAGGATTATGACATTCTTTCCTGTAGAAATAAAGGATGCCTAGTAACTACGGTCAATGTTTACCCTGGCTATCTGCTAGAAAGTATCAATGAAGGAATGACTGAGTCAGGCCACCATGTTCCCTATGAGCCACCCTCAAGCATTTGCAAGCAAGTCGAATGAAAGGTGTTCCAGTTGCTCCCTTTGCTGCACAAAATGTCAGCAGAGCTATAAACAGGGACTTTCAGAAGCCAAGGAATTGTCACTGGTTTTTCTTTTCTGCTTCTACATTTTAAACATGACCTTACACCTGAGGCTTTTAATGTATTTTTGCACTCTAGAGTACAGATCATTGCCCCCAAATTTATGCCTGAAATACATTTTCTGTGTTTGTAATACTTTTAGAAATTATGTTTATGGAATATCCTTGGAAGAGAAGGAACTTTTTATTCATAATACATAAGCTTTACATTTTTAATAACAGAATTAGACCTTCACTGATTTTATAACTATACTATTAGCCAACACACTCTGGTTTCAAATTAATTTGAAATAATTCACTCAAGGACTTTCTGCAGTCAGAACTGGAGAAGCATGGACTTTGAAGTAGGCAGAGTCTGTTAAATTGCAGTACAGTAATTGCAGCTACTGCTAATGAAAGCATGGAGCATTTTCCCTATTCCTTTGAATATCGCCTGGATGTCTTCTAAGACAGCAGAACGGATGAGCTGCTGATCACCTTTTGCTAAAATTTCAGAAGTGACATAAAGGTCTTCGAATAAACTCTCTTTCTCTGTATATTTTCCCTACTTTTTGTATTATGCAAATAGGTATCATGCATAATGGCAACTTATAAGTACACACCAGCGCAGATTCTATGCCACTGTCTCATTAAATACGTATACTGAATCAACACTTCCCATCCTCAGAAGCATCACGTCCCACTGTGCCAGGAGATGTGAGATGCACAAACACATGTGACTAGAAGCCTGTGCAGGTGCCAGTGATTCACTGGTCCAAGGGAAGGAAAGCCTCCCTTCAGGACAACCTTCAATCATGTGTGGGAGCTTTTCTGAGGGAAGACTACAATGTTGGCCAATGCCTAACAAAAGTAGGACCTAACTGTAGTGTTTAGGTGCTGCTATAATATGATTATTTACTACACAAGCCATATTAATCCATAGGGTATACACATGCTGGACTTCAAGACTGGCAAGAAACACACATGATTATGAAACAGAAAACATCTTTGGGAAGACAGTATTGTGATAATGTCTCAGTCACTGCACTGGATCCTAATAGCTTGTGGAAGGGTTAGTTTCACAAGACACATGGTCTGTAAATTAAGCGCTATATTATCTTGGAGTGGAAAAAACTCATCTCACCCCTTCCTCGAAAGCTCTCCAACACCTAATTTTTCACAGGGCCTAATACTTACCACAATACTGAATGCAAAAAAAAGAAAAAAATATAGAAAAGGAAAAGAAACCCTGCAAACTCCATACCCATAGTGATATACTCAAAATCCAACAAACATATCACCATGTATGAGGTGAAGATCAAATCGGAGCTGTTTGCTTTGTCCATGTGCTTCAGAATAATCTGCTTTCTTTACTGCAAATATTTCTATGGCTGATTCCAACAAACTGATAGATTATAAGAAAGGCAGCTAGTACTGGGCAGTTTCTAACCAAGAAGGAGAAAACGCTCTCTACTTTTGAGGACTGACAGGTCCTCATATGATAAACCTGTCAGAAGTGTTACCTAACATTGTTGTCTGCATCGCAATCTGTTTTCCAGTAACTCTGGGTCTGAGTAGCAGTAACAGAATTAATTATACTTCATTTTGCTGTCTTTAACAGTATTGACCAAATTTAAGAACAAATGAGAAGCGCTTATCAAGCTTGAAGAAAATAATCCATCAGTGGCACAATTTAAATTCTCTGCAGTTCTCTTATTAATCAAAGTAACACTTACTATCCTATCTCCACTTCCCATTAACAGTCATTAAGCACTGTTGCTGATTGAAGCAATTTCTTTAGGGATCTCAACCTCATTTTTAAGAGAACCTTCTACAGTGGAAAACAATATCATACAGGAACAGCGACTTCTTTAGAGGAAGAAGGTTCTTCAATCATGTTCTGACCTTGACATTTCCCTGCAGCAGAAGTTCATCAGGTACACAACCAACATGCTCTAAACTTCTGACTTCTTCCTTCCAGCAGCATGGGCGCCCTGCTATTAACCAGAGAGGAAAACACCACTTCAAAAGATGGTTATAGCCATATAGCCAGCAGGTTAAGTGTCTTTAACTAGCATACTGGCTTGCATTGGGGATTATTATTCATAGAGCCTTTTCATACACAGGGAACCAATAAATGAAACACACACAAAAAAAAGAAAGAGAAACCATGAGACAGCTTATTCTGTCATCTTATTGTCAATGTTCAGAGAAATTCAAGCTGTGATAAATCTCAAAGGTTATGTTTGGTACAGGAAAAATTCCTGATGTTGATTTTTTCTTGCTGTTATAAACAATGTCACAGATTGATAGCTTTTGTTGGAATAAATGCAGTTCTGAGAGGAAACCTAGCACGTGGCGGTAACACAAAGGGGCAGGGGAAAGCCTGGGCTTAAGAACTGAACTGCAGCAGCACAGATCAACGTGTTAAGGGCTGTGGGTGAATTGTCTGAGTCCATCACTGTCAGTGCTGGGCTTGTAGGTGGGACATGACCATATGGGGTACCAAAAAGCATTTCAAAAACATTGCATGATTTGGGGGGTTCCCATGACTCTCTGTGCTCTCAAGGAGTTTGTTCTGTGGATGTGGGTTTTTAAGTTCCTCGCAAGGCCCTCTAGTCGATTTTACAAGTCTTCATCCTGTGCCACTGGCCCCTAACTCAGCATTTCCCAGAGTATTTAATTTTTACTACTTTAAAGAGTTCTAGGGGAAATGGTACTCTTCCTAAATCAGGAATGATACTGACCCTTATCTGACCAGCAGCAAAAATGTCAAAGTATAATGCGTCATAACCATGCTTATGTGCATGGTAGATCACGTCATCATTCAGTTCAGAAAAGGCATATTTCAGACCCTGACTGCACCTCAGATTTGTACATCTCTCTCAGAGAAGGACTTTCATCGATTGTCAGATACCCATTTGCCTGTTGGCCTTTAAACACAAATTTTTCTGGCTGGTTTATGGCTGTGGTCACACCAAACCTAGTCTCCGTATCTTGTTCAACTCAAACCTCCAATATTCAAGAGCTCATAAGATTGATCATGAATGCTCACACTGCGAACTGTTTCCAAACTTTCCCACCCATCATACTGAGTAACTGAGTTCACTTTATCCTTCCAGGGAATAAAAATCCATCAGTGGTACTAACTATAGAGACAACGCTTCTGCTTAAGAAGCACTTGACCTGAAAATTAGTGGCTGCCAGGGAATATTTTAGGGAAGTATCACTGGATATCTTCACAAATCTCCTTCTGTCAGTGTCTCCCTTGCCAAAAAACATGCTACATACTGGCCAGACAGGCACTTCTCTATCCTTGTGCAGCTATTTCATACCCACTTCCACAGCCTTTTTACTTCATGGAAAGAAGGAAAAAAGATAAAAGTTTGGCTGTGTGCTCTGGCTACTTACCACCTCCACTTGTGTTTACACTGTAGGAAAATACAGTATGACCTTTGAATTTTTGGCCAAATGCATACTGATTTTATTCCATATATAAAAATTAGGCTGAACATCAGACTGGCAAAATTCAGTTTAAAGGGAAGAACAAAACACCACTTAACTTCTATGCAGCTAAACTACACAATTCTAGACTCCATATGTGAGGCTAGATTTTGGATCAATATAATATCTACTCCCATTAAGGCACTTAAAAGGAAAATGTCTTACAAAGTGTCCCATTAGGCTGACAAATTTACAACACTATGAATAGAAAAACAGAATGCAGCATTGTGTTCAGGGAGCATGAGCAGATTTCAGATCTGTAGTTAGAAGGTTAGATAGCCTGTCACATACTTTCTCACTATTTATCAGCTCCACTTGCTACAGACATATATTAAAGTAAAATAACAATCAGTTGTGGACTGAACTATGGCAACTGTTGTGGGACTGAGTAGAGGCACACGAGAACATAGCACATTTAAGTTTCCATCTCTGCATATGTCACCATTAATGCTAAAGATTATTAGGAAGAAAATTCTTTGCCATGTATACTCATACACAGGACATCACCCTAGTAAAGCCCATGGTGTAGATTGGGAATGTTAAACTCTGTTCCTCAGTAGCTCTATGCAGACCCATAAGTCTGTGCTGGTAGAAAATCTAGGATTCTATTGATGTACACGATTAACAGGGTAAAATATTTTAAAGTATAGGAAAAAAGAAACCCCTAGGAAGCATCATTCTGTTCATAAAATCTTAACTTCTCTTCCTCCTTCCTGAGTTTGGCCCTGGTTTTAAGTGCCATAAACCAGACAGAATATAAAGTCACTAATTGCAGAACACCTATTGAAATAATTTATGCCATAGCATCCATAGCTTTCTGTCATCTTTCTAGGGCACTTGGGCTGCAGTATCTATGTATTCTAATAAGTTAACTCATTGCATCATATAGCCTGTTATACAAACAAATTGTTGAGTACAATTTGTTCCTAGTCAAGCCAGGGAAGGCTGTTTGTGCAACTCACTAAAATTTTACAAAAAGTAAGCGTATTTAATACCATAGTCATAGAGTTATAGATATGTTTGTCTTATTGAAATGGACAGATATATGACAAGACCAGGGGGAAAACGTAATTTTTAATCTTATGCTTTTAATTTTTAATGTGAGCACAGTCTTATGATAAGCGCTTCCAGCACATCTCACATAATAGAAAAATAAAATATCTCTGCGTAAAACCAAGAATCATACAATGTTAAAGGTCACTTGCCTTGCAACTTTACAAAGAGCTCATTGATACGATGTGAGAGCAAGGCAAATAACTGTAACTAAAATATACTAAAACAAATAATAAAAAATACTGCCTTTTGTTTACTCTGGAAGTGAGCAGGAACCATATTATCTCTGCAAACTATTTTCACTAAGCACCATTCAGGCAGAATTATTGCCATGACCTTTTAAAAATGTAAAAGTGTTCAATCGATAGCCTTGTGGAGGCAGAACTGGCCGTGCTGTGGTGGTGTGTATTTCTGCACCAGAAGGCAGTTGAAACCTAATTATCACATTGAGGTAAGTCAAGGTGGTGACAAGCACTTTGCAAGTGAGACTAGATGTGCATATGCCTTTGGGGATGCCTTTATGTGCATGAGCATGTACCTACAGCTCTCACCAACACTTGTGAGGTGAGATTTAAAGATGAGTTACAGGCAGTGTCACTCATTTACAAAAACAAACACCAATCAGAAACAGCAACCTGCAAATGATGTATAGGGGGCTGGCAGAATGCCACCCTCCCACAGACCTAGAAGCCACAAACCACACCAGATCACTGAGGTCATCACGATTCCTTGGACTCCAGCCATCCTGCACTGAAAAATAACAGTTGGGCAATGAGCAACATTGCTCAAGCCAAGGACAGTGTAAGTACCCCAATTTTAATACAGTCAGCCCTCTTGCATTTTGTGCCCCCCATATTGCGGCTTCAGATCTTAGCGGCATGATTTTTTAGCAATGTAGGAGACCCATTTCTCAACTGCGCATGCGCGACTCACTGCAGTGGCAGCTGCGGTGGCGGCCGGGGCGGCGTCCCAGGCAGCGGTGGGGGCTTGGGTGGCAGTGGGGGCAGCATGGGTGGCGGCGGGGACGTGGGTGACGGTGGCGGAGGAGGCAGCAGCGGCAGTGGGGGGGGGCACAGGCAGCGGTGCGGCCGCCATTCAACATGGAAGTCAGGCTACGTGGGTCCGAATTAAAACCGTGGGTGCGCGATATAGGAGACCCGACTATGTATCTTTCTTCTCATCTCCCAAAGGGTCAGTCCTTAGACTTCCTCCTCAAAGGTCATGAATTGAGGTGAGGAGCGTCCAACAAGCCTTCTACTGCAACAACTGCTTTCATCAGCACCACCAGTGCCATCCAGAGACTTTTGG
>WEKX01025967.1:206124-226722 GCA_013390025.1 Pitta sordida
TGCCTATCCTACAGTTACAGCCACGGCAATAAGAGATTTTACAGCTTCTTTTTTAGTGGGGGAAATAAAAGATGCCATGATTAAACATCAGATTGCAAAAGCTTGGAGCTCACTTTACTTTGAAAGGAAACATCACACTTCATGTTCATAAACAACTGTAGGAGTTTTCACCATCCAGGAATAACTCAGACATTAGGCTGCCTTCTTTTGTCTGGAGAGCAGCAAGGAGGGTAATGAAAACAAAACCTGCTGAGACATAAAAATACAATTTATACCTTTTTATCAAGCAAAGAGAAACTTGGTTAACATTTGAAAAGGGAGCAGTAATGTATATTTATTGACAATTTTATTGTAATAATTAGATGTTTACACAGTCTGGACATTGTGGCTAAATCACTTCCAGCATGTTTATTTGTAAAAGGCTGTTTTCAGGGCAGTGCAGTAGGCTCATTAAGAAGACAGACTGCATTAGGATTCGAAGAAATTATTACTTCCCAGGCTTCACTGGTTTGGATTTAAAACAAAATTTAAAATAATAATTAAATAAAAAAACACCACAAAGAAAGGGGGGGGGGGAAGCCAGAGAGAAAAATTAAAAGCCCAATACAATATCATCCAAATACCCAACAGACCGAAAATTATGAAGTAAAATGGAGAATATTTTCTCCTGTAAAGGAAACTTCATCTTTTTGGTTTCTGTTTCCTCTGGCAATGTACATTTGAAATAATACACAACAGTGTGGATCCCACTTCCAAGTGCCTCTTTGTGGCTGTTAATATATATCGCTTCAACATTTCACTCTAGCTAAATGACTACATGATATTTAAGACATATCTTCCTTTTTTTTTACTTTATTTTTCAGGCAGTGCTGTTAGTTGACCTTTAGGAAGTCTTTAAGCCAGCATTTAGTTTATACATTTATTTTATGTCCTTTTTTCCTTCAGCCAAAGAAGGATCACTTTTTACTACAAGTCCTCAGAAATGTTCATTATTAACCCAGGAACTATTGCACATATTTGATTTTTTTTTTTCAAATAAACAAGTGAAACTTTTATACTTATTCTTTACAGAACCCTATTTGGGGCCTTCCTCACTAACCAGTTTAAAGCAATTTCTTTGATCTGGAGTGAATGTCACACATGCTAAAAGAGGCTAAACACCAACTACAGATTTTTCTGTTTTTATAAAGGTAAGAGAATGGAAGGCAGCTGAAATGTAAAAAGCTCTCAGAAATGCAGCCTTGATGAGAAAGTCCTTCTACATCAAGTTATGCACAGAAGAGCACTGGGTTGCATTTAGTGAAGTGTCCATTTTAAAATTTAAAATCTCTTTAAAAATTAAGGCAGTAAATTGGCTATAATGTTGCTCCTGTCCAAGTATGTTTCCATTACAATTAAGTAATCAATATGCCATACATATTTATTGCTGAAAGATCATGCATAACAAGGAGCACATAAAAGGTACCTGTGCTTAAACCTTCCTGGCTTTCCTATAGCTACTGTTCAGCTACTTTTCCCCAGAAGTGGACTCATTAAATGCCATCCAGTATATTCCACATAAATACTGTATACTTCCCGCTCTCACAAATAAAAACAAAGATGCTAAGAGAAATTGATTCAGGGATGTCAGTTTGCAAAGAGAACACTGGGTTATATTTCCTGAGAGCTGCAGAAGTCAACTTACAAACTTGAAATACTACAGATTTAGTTTTACAAGTCAATCACAACAATATACGTATCTGGTCTCATAATTACTGTCAGTTTTGACAGGAGAGACAGTATTTTTTTTCCTGACATGTGAGTTTCAATACAATCAGGTAGCAACATCACAGAACAGTTTCTCACACGGAGAATTAAAAGGACTTCTTATAAAGAATGAAGCCAGCATTAAATATACGTTGTAACGTACAATTCAAGAATATGAGAGGGGAAGGGAGAAGGGAAAAAAGAGACTACCTTTACAGGTGGATGTGTTCCAAAGCTTATTATAAGGATGAGAACATTTCTATTTATTTGAGTAGACTCTGGAAAAATCGCTCTGTTCTCAGAAGAGGGTAAAGAGACAACAGACAATACTGACGGCTATTTTTATCTATTTCTCTATTTCCTAAGACACCCAAGTGGGAACTAAAAATTAACTACCTAAAGTGAATAAATGGCTACAATTTGAAATTGCAGCTATTTTGCTTAAAAATGCATGAATGAAATGCTTTCCATGGCAATTAGAATCAATGTAATGTTGCATACACTGAAAATTGGTTTAATACCTGTAACAGACAAGCATCCTTTAAGGTATCCGATACTTGGAAGAATCCTTTACCTTTTTAAAATGTATTAATTGTGGACCAAATTAATTACAGGGTTAATGGTTTAATATGTTTGTTGGTCAAGAAATAGTGAGCTTGTTTCCTGCTTGGAGCCTGTGAAGTTGAAGGAGGATAAACATAAACCCACAGACCAGCAGCATTTTTAGTGTACCAGGCAAAGGAAAAGACTGGAGTTGTATTTATTCTGTCATTTCAGAGTGGTCAGCTCACCACTGACTTACAGAATTGCAGAAAACTGGCCTGGAACAGACCTTAGGAGGTAATTTAGTACATGCCCCAACCCCAAGGCAGGAATCGCCATGGTTCAGTCATTCCTAGCAGGTGAGTTCATTCCCTGAAGGTTCTCCAAATCCCCCAGAAATGGAAATTGCAGAAGCTCACGAGGCAACCAACCCCAACGCTTCGCTGCCTTCACCACTGGAAAGCTGCACCTTCTGCCTGATCCGCCTCTACCTGGAAGCAATGTATGCCTGTTATTTCTTGCTGTCATCCATCATTAACATGATCCCATTTAGCAACTAGGGGTATAAGCCTTACTGCAAACAAAAGGTCACTCAAGCATTCCTAATGGGAGATGGAACAAATGATAAAAATTACCAATTTGGAGTTTCTAAAACTATGCCCTGTGCCACCCACCCTGCATTTGGAATGGATGGAATTACACCCTGGGCAAACTGGAGCAGACACTGCGCAGGCTCCTGGCTAGGAAATAGCTGTATTTCCTGCTACTTTCAGAATGGATGCAAGTTCATCCCCAGGACAGAATTATGAGATCAATAAATCTGTTCTAGAGAAAACAGAATAAAATGGCAGACATGGGGACTGTCACTGGTTCATATACAGATGTTATAATTCTGTGTAAGTATACTCATACACATAACAAGATAAATCCTCATTATGATACACTTACCCATTGGCTGAAGGATAAAGGTACAGGCTAAAGCATTCATCTGCCATTGACAGCTGTCTATTATAAAGGTTGCTAAAGACAGTACTAAGATTGCCCCTATACAATTTAGATTTGGTAGAGAAAGGGAGCAGACAATGAAACAGACAACGAAACAAACACAACTTTTCTCACAGCTGGCATACCTGTGACATTTTCAGAAGAATAAAACCCAATTAATACTGCCATAATCAATCAGACGTCAGCTCAAATGTACAGACCATCAGTGTGTGAACTGGGAGTTCAAAATGAGTAGCACATAAAACACTTCCATCTGGTTTCAAGAACTGTCTTAGGCCAAAGAAATCTCCGGAGATCAAAACCACCAAAGCCATTCACTTTGTGTTCACAACGCTTCCCATATTTGTTAAATGCTGGGCACAGAGTGGTTTTGAACATGAAGAACCACTTCATGGATAAACTGGCATCCTGTATTCAGGCGGGTAACTCACGGTTAGTGATACCCTTTAAATTACAAGAATAAACTTTCCACAGTTTAACAATTTAATTTTAAATCCTGTATTTCACGAGTAAGAAGTTTCAGGAGACCTTGCAATGAAGCCAAGGGAACTATGGGACTAATGCTTATTATTGTCAATGAAGAGTTAAAATTGTGCCCCCAAGTTAAGAATTACCTACATAACTTTCACTGAGTTTAAGCAGGAGTCACATGGGTAAAATCTCTTGTTTCAGACTGTACATGCAGAACGGACTGTTTTCAAGAAGCGGGCAGTGGAAAAGACAGAAGATGTTTGTGTCATTGACAACTGCCTACATTTCAATTTTTTTCTATAATACCAGCAGAAATGACAACACTTAGGATGAGCAGAACATTCAAGAGCCCACAGACATAGGAAGGGCAGACACTAATAAGCATAAAGATGAATGTAGTCTGACTAGCTCCTGTAATTTCAGTTAATACATTTAGCAAACAGTATGTCTACTGTTACTGTTAACTAGACAAAATTATTGAAATAATTGTCTGAATTAATTCATAATCAAACACTGTTTACCAAATGAAATACATATGCTCTCAGTAACTGGTCAGTATCCTGTTCAATGATCCTTATGAGTCACCCTGGTCAGTTTTTGACTGAATTATTCTAACATATTCCCCATGTTTCAAGTGCTATGACATCTAAGGAAGGGCATTTTGCATGGAAGCCTCCTTAACATCAACCAGAATGTTCAAAATAAAATTCCATTGAAATACATTATCATCACAATTTAATGAAATGGACATGATGAAATCCCTGTGTGGTCCACGTATGCTTCTTGGAATTATCAGCTTGTCTGAGGACACACAAATGGGAATCTATCACATCATGGTTTCATATGCCATTCTGTCAGATCAGGCTAGGATTCAAAACCTCAATCCACACCTGACAGACAAACACCTGCATAAATTTCTAGCTCATTGAATTTATTACAAATGTTCAGAAGCAACACTGCAGCTGGAAGGCCCAAAACAATATTAAACATAGATCAGTTAGGCTCAGTTTTCAGCCAAGTGCCAGACATGTAGCTCTTTATTCTGCTCCACTTGCCAAAGTCTGAAACAGACCACCACTGGTATGGATTCAGATTCACACTCTCAAGTGGGCATTGGTAAAGTCTGCACCTAAAACTTTAATTTGAACCAATTCTGTAAAAATCTGACACCTCACAGTACATATTCTCCTCTTCACAGTTTTGCAAAAGTAAATGAGTGCAGGAGTAAAGTGAAAATAGAGCATTCACAGAAGTGCAAGTCATAAACACGGCTTAGTGAGAGAGATTCTTCTGGATGATGTCTCTGCATTTTGAACTTTTGCTCACCTGAAAATATACAAAGCCCAGGAAAGAAGATGTTTGTTACCCCAGTGCTGCCTTTAAAGCAGTAGATACGCCATTCTGGTCACAAGTAGATAATGTCCTATAAGTGATCTTGGGTGGCTATCATAGGACAGTAAGTAGCTGAATAGGTAACGTCAGTCTAGAAGCAGGTAAGTACACTGTGTGAAACCCAGAAGCAGAAACAAATGAGTGGGTGGGAAGCTGGTTAGTTTATAGACCTTCCAAAACATTTCTCACAATTGCTAATGTGGACTGTCTATTTTTCTGTCAAGTAATGGAATTCTAGATAGGGAGAGGGCTAGGTATTCTCTAATACCTACCCCTCCCCCTTTCATTGTGGTCTAATAGCTTAAAAATAAGTCCAAAATCAGCTTGAAATACGNTATTGCAAAATGGGAGTCTAGGGTATTTTACTGTCTAGAGTATTTTACAGGGACAGGCAAACAAAAATTACTGCCACATGACCCAGAGATTTTGATAAGAGACAGCTGACACAAGGCACTAAGATGGTGGGAAATGGAGGATGACAGAAGAGGAGTTATTAGAATAGATTCTTTCAACAGCTGGAAATATTTTTTTTTTAAAGCTAGAAATACCTTTTTTTCTACAGTATGTAATGGTAGCGTGGCTATTATGAGCATACCGACATAAACACCTCCTAGAAAGGAGAAAGCAACATCAAAATGTGATTGTAAGTGATGATATAATAAACCCCACTCCTTCCTACATGTACATTCATGCCTGACTACTTTTAATTTAAATATAAGGAAAGGATGGCGGTCCTCTCAGCAAGCAACAGAAAAAGAACAAGGTCCCTCTGCTTTCCTGAAACCACATGACTGTTTACAGATTTCATCTTTTTCCTTCCAAACTGAACTAAGAAGTCTCAGAGGCTGAAGACTGCCAATGAAGAAACAGAGCTGCCCATGCCTGTCAGTCTATGCTCTGCTTTTCTCATGGTGACCCCATTAGATTTGACTGTTAAAAAGCAGCATTGGGCCATGTCAGCTCTTGGGTGGGAGACTGCCAAGGCACATGTCCATGCTGCTGGCATTTGAAAGATTGATAATGATCCTGTGCAATATGTGCATCTTTTCCTTTAAACCAGGCAGTTCTGCGCCGGGGGTCAGTTCTGTGGTGCTACATACCTGTCTTGTAGCATGAGATGTAAAACTAAAATCCTGATTGCCTGTGGCTGTTAAAAATCCCACAGCACTATTTACAAATATGCAAGCAATTACGGCAGACTGGAAGTGACCAAACTGGTAATTCTCTTCTGCCAACATAAATCCTCCCACTGTAACTGAATGTGGATTTTTTTTTTCATCTCACAGCATAAACTTTAAAGTCTTGCTGTAAAATGCTCATTAGCCATCAAATATCTTTATGGAGTAGCACTTGCTTTACAATAGAGGGTGAAAGGAAGTTTGTTATATGGGTTGTGAGACAGTGAGGATACTGTAGGATAAAAGCTCCAACACATCAGTTTGCTAGAGCAGAAAATTAATAGAGATAGATTGGGTTTTAGTGGCATTTGAAACTATCTGTCTCTTCATCTACCAGCGCAGCTCTTCTCAGACTGCCTGCACTGTTGTACAGTGTTGTGTTGTATTCTCCCACACATTGCTACAAGAGGACATCTTGGACTTTTAAGCTTTTCCTGTTAATTAAGAGACTTGTTCCTCCCAAAAGTCTGGGAAGAAGTTGCCATTTTCAGTTTTAAATTTGACTCATTTTGGCACAGCTTTCAGGTGCAGAGGTTTTTCCTCTACTTTTCCCTGAACTCAGCTCCCTATGAATTTCTCTGTGTGGTAGTTTGGACTAAGGAAAATTCCTACCAGCAGAAACAGAACTGTCTAGATCCCATTACAAAATCACTCCTAAACAAACCTGTAAAAGACAATGATGTAACAATTCATGGCTTATCACTGTCTGATCTGCTTAGCAATTTAAAGAGAAAATATACATAAATACATTCCTTGGCATAACACAGTTGGAAAAGAAAAGCTTCATCCCGTTGATCTGCACAAGTTGCCACCACCTCAGCCCTCTTTACTTCTTCCTGTAGCAGAGAAAGGTCAGTCAAATCACAATTTCATCCGAGAAGTATGAAATATTGTGCTTACATCCAGCTTAAATCCATGACTTTATGTCCATAGTGTGAAGTTGTTTTGTCCTGGTCCCTCACAGTAAGACACTGCATGCTGGGCAGTAAATGAACACTAAAACAGAGATGCAGATTTGACAGAGTACTCATTGCTGACCTCAGTGCCAGTTTTTCTAAATAACGATGGAATTAAGCAGACCCTTGTCTGAGAAATGTCAGCTTCAGAGAAACCCTGGTAAGTGAAGGTCTTATAGAGTTTATCAGTACTTTGTGCTATGTAAAGTGGAAAATTGTTTATAAAGTTTCCATGCATGTGCTTATTCCCACCGTTACATACTAATAAATTTTTCATCAACTTGAGGGAAAGAGATGAATGAAACATCAAAAGGCTCATGCAGCTGAAGAGCATGCCATTGTCATCTACCTGGGTACTTTCACCACATTTTAATATTTTACAGCTTTCCTACAGATCTCACTGAACTTATCAAGACAGGACTCTGATCTATATCCACAACTTCATTTTGCTTTACCCGAGACAAAAAAATGGATTTCTATCACTTGGCTTAGAGACATGCCATTCTTTTATTTAGTTTGGCTTACAGAAATAATTGCATCTCTTTCAGAAACAGGACAAAGAGCATTCAGCAAATGGCACTTTGAAATTTTATTGCTTGTTTTTGAGTTACTGTTCTGGGACCCTGATGCAGAAGCAAGCAAATTCAATAGCTTCTCAGTTTCAACAGTCTTTGGATCAGGTTCTAAAGAGTTATTCTTTACTCTCCTTCAAATACTGTGTCATACTCAGACTGCAGAGCCAAAAAAGAAAGAAGTTTATGTATTTGACTTTGAATATAGAACGGGATCTTAATTACCATTCACTTTAAGCTTAATTTGAGTCACAGAAAGTTTTTGTCATCAATAGGGGAGCAAAACCTAAGTCAAGGCATATCACTTCTCTAAATCTCATCCACCATACATCTCTCTGATGGAAGAACCGGTGCATACACTGCCAGCAGTATGTACAATTACTGGCAGTATGCAAAAAGAGGCATATCTTAAGGAGACGCTGGAAAAATATGTGAACCAGTTATCCGTATACAGAAGTACATGAAAAAATACTAGAGAATGGCATGATTATATCCGGGTGCTTCTGCTATAAAAAGCATTTGTATTACCCTTACTTCTCTGAATAAATTCAAATGACAGCCCCATTTCATTTCTTCATTCAGTCTGGAGGCCAGATGGCATTAGAATCATTTACTTCACCTTGTTGTGCTTAATTACTACAATCAACACACTATTTTCCAAATTAATCATAACAAAGTAATTTCATTAGTAACACAGCAGGCTGTTGAATTATTAGCATCATAACAGTTTGCAAACAATTAAACTTTATTTGAACCTTAAAAATTTGCAGAGTAGAACATTATTATAAGATCTAATGGCAGTACCGTACAAATCCAGAACAGAACAAATAATCAAGTAAAGCGCTGTACAATATATGAGGTACAATCACCTTGTATAAAATTTGGCTCTCTCACTGCTCATGGAAAGACAAGCGCAACCTAAGCGAACAAAGAAAATGAAGCGACAAGCCTTTTCTACCCCCCAGTTTTGTGTAAGTTGTATTGAGATTTTCTCATCTAAAAAATGTTACGTTACTTGCACAGATTTAAAGTAAACCACTCATTAGAGACATTGTTCCAACACATTTTGAGTGAGTTTCAGGACATGTTGTACGTTTTGAATTTTAAGAGGTCTTTTTGTTTACTTCCCCTCTCCTCTCCCCCCACCCGCTCCAAGTACTAAGCGCGAGGATGCCCTAAAGGAGAACTACAGACAAAAGCCACTTGATTTCTCTGGTTGCCACCACCCAGGAGAGGCCGCGCAAGGCAGCGGGAAGGACTTCATCACTTGGGGAAGGACTCCCTCTCCTGGACAAACGGCAGAAGAGACACGGGGCAGCGCGGAGGGGGAAGGGGACAGGGACGGGATCGGGAGCGGGATCCGCCTCCTCCCGTCCCATGAAAATCTGCTGCCACCCAGCGCCGCGGCCGCGCAGCGCAGGGGCCGGGCCGGGCACCCCCCGCCATGGCCCCGCTCTTCAGCGAGTGTCGTGCGTAGGTCAAGGAGATAAGGGACGGGAGGGGGAGGTTTAGTCCCAAAAAAGTAGGTGGTGATGGTGGTGGGATTCGGAATTACGTAATTAATAAACAGCCATTTTGGTGGGCAGATTTATGGCGCTGCCATGCTAACAAGGGAGAAGGAGCGTTTCCAGCCCCACTATTAACGCTTCACATTCTGTACACAATCCACCATACGTTTGACAAATTAAAGCAGTAAGAGATCTGAAGACTATAATCTATCATTTTAATGTGTCGCTGATAATGCACAGAATCAATTTCAATGACTATCTCTTTTTTAAAAATTACAACAAAACTCTGTACCCTGTTTGACGCCTATTAGAATTCAGTGTACCAGCAAGGACCATACATTCGCTAACACAAAGCACAACATCTTAGTTTACTGAGAGGATCTGAATTCCGAGTTCAGACTAACGTTACCTTTTAACCCACAGTGTTCCCAGGGCCTGCCTGAAGCATAAACAGCACAAAAAACTACACGGGGACCTGCACAGGCTCAGCAACTCGCAGACTGGCCGGACCTGCTTCGTTGCCATATTAAGGGTCTCACAAATCAACTGAGTGCAGAGATTCAAAAAAGTTGATCTTGCATGCTAATGGTAAAACACGTCTCCAAAACAAGAGTATTTAAAGTGTTAACTCTGACTTGCCCAACGCCTTGTCCATAAGTGGTAGTATTTTAGTATACTTTTATATTTCGACCGATGCTTTTAGCCACAAAGTTTTGGATTTGACACCAAGACTGCAGGTAACAGTTACTAATCCAGGTAGAGCTGAAGATCTCTGTTACACAGCTTGTATCAAAATTCCACATTCCAACAAGGTATCCAGATGTGACTCTGCAAAAGTGTCTGTAAGGTACAGATAAAATACTCCACACTACTATGGACAAAAATACTTTTTACATGCAATTCAGCTCATGTTGCCTTGGCAAAAATTGTGGAGTTTAATATATTTTCACAAATTTTCGTAACATTCCATCTCCGAGTCAGAATGGTATCAGGGCAGTATTACCATACAGGTCAAATTATTACATTAGCAAAACAATCAATCCTTCATGGTTTGTCAACAAAATAGTAATTAACAACAGAATACTAAATATCTGAGAAAAATTAATTATTGGTCAAAACATAAAAAAAATTTGGAAACAAAATACCCTGAGGATCTGCAGTATTGCACATAAATTTCTCTTTATTTTCCAATGAAACTACACAAGATGTACAGTGAGGATTAAAAGGTTAATGAATGCATGAATTGAGTAATAGTTTACCCTCAAAGTTCAGCTTAATTTTTCTAAATCTGAGGAACAGGAAAATACAGCCAAATACCCTGAAAGAACACAAATCTACAGCTATACAGAGAGCCGCTAACATAATACAGAGCAACAGGCTCTATATGACTGCTTGTGCCTTGTATGTTAATTACCATCTATGTTATATCCTATCATTCCAATTCTATAAAAAGTGGCTAAGAGGAACATTTCTGTAGAATTATGTTCTGTTACAGTTTATCATGTTTAATATACACAATGCAACAATCTGACTACATTCACTGAAAACACAAAATGTGAACAGCAGAATCTTCTTCTTTCAGAGGCTGGGTCTGTAAACTGCAGCTGCACACCACTCTTGATTTCAAGTGCAGATTTCTCCTGATTAGGGAGAGGGAAGTTTAAAGTTCATCCTTAATCAAAAAACCTCAAACATGCGTATCAAACCCAGCCCAAATATCTGTCCCCTTCCATAGTTTTCTGCATAGACAGATACATACATATTACTAAAGTAACAAACTAACTAGGAACAGCACCAATTTTATTAAACTAAAAAAATTGCAAATGGAACACAGTTATTAAATGTATCATCTTTTGTACACTGGAGTTTAATACTTCATACAGAATCCCCCCAAAAAGTATTTTAACTGAACCTTCGATATATTTTGCTATAATCTGTATGTTAACAGGACTCCTACAAAGATTCCAGGAAAGACATAGTTATGAAACAGAGAACAAGGGAACATATAAGCCATTACAGAAGATTGGATTAAAATGTACTTACCCAGGCCTCTCAAATATCATACATCTCCATTATGTAGGCTTTAGGCACCAAGCCAACAGTTCCCTTCATTTCTCCTACCCACCAGCCATATCTATCGTACTCCTAATTGAAAACAATATTCAGTATTAACCTTTAGTCTGATATAAATGCAATAGAGTTTTGTATGCAACTCCTTATGGATGCTTTCTCTTATATACAGCTAGAATAATTTCAACTCAAAATTAAAACATCGTATCTTTTTGTCATAGGCATTCAGAGGCAAAGGCAGAAGCTAAATTTTAAAAAGGCCAGGCATACTCAGAAAAATTTCTTAATAATGGTCATGCTTCTCTAACACCTACTAAAAACAGCCAACCTCTATTCACTGCAAATATAAAAACCTTACCTTTGTAACTAAAATCTAATAGCACAACACTGAAATAAAAGAATCAATGGGGATTCTTTCAGTATCACAGGGCTAAACTCTAAAAAACTTAAAATCAACTTATTTTAAAAACTACTTCACTCAAATGTGAAGGGAACACTATATATCTAATACATAATCTCTTTCCACAGACAAAGTCTACTATTGCTTTAGGCTTGCAGAAAATTCTATGGCAGATCTCATATGCTTGACAGATGACTAATGTACTTCTGTTTGAAATTTGTTTAGGCTTAGTGAGATAAATATGAAACAAAATGAATTATAATAGTTTAAAGAAATAATATCTTCCAAAAGCAATACCAAGTAAGAGTATTGTGGTATCCAAATTTAATTTTTTCCTGTGAGATAAGATCAATCCTAACAGTAGTTCAATAAATTGTAACAGCTGAAATTGCACACACACACACATATACTGAGTTACAAACGGAGCATTAGTAAAACAGAGACCCCATTCAATGCTGAATGATTAGCAAGATAGAAATTACTTGGGAACAAACATAGAAAATACAAAATACACAGATATCTCTGATAAGCAACATCTGCTTCCTGCTACACTGCTCTTCTGATAAGAGCAAAAGGCTGTAGTATTTTGAATTACTAGTCCCACAGAGATGAAGCTATTATTTTGACTGTAGATAAAGTTTTTTGGTTATAAATACTCAAGTGGAGCTTAAGGGTTAATGGAGTTTCATTAGAGCCGAGCTATAATGATTTGCTGCTGGCATATTTTGCCTGGTCAAGAGTTCTCTGGGGTCCTATGAGGTGCTTAGTGTACTCAACTCTCTCTGTGCTTAACTACATGAAACCCTGCTGATGGCCCATTTTTATGTGGGCCCTGGCTTTTTTCTTTTTCTTTTTTTTTAAATGCAGGCACACACATACTTTTATATTTTCTAATTGTGGAAGGTTGAACATTAGTCTTAAATTAAACATTTTGTTCCTTCACTTAACAGTGAATTGGTGATTTACAAGATTCTATTCTGCTATCCATAGAAAACTGCAGTAAGTGTGATTTAAAGGAAATCCACATAAAAAGCCCTGGGAAAACCTTCATTAACGACAGGAACATGCAAATGAGAAAGCTACAAAAAAAATTCCGCCTTCTTCCCCCTTCCACTGCAGAACAGTGCTGGGGAGGGGTCTGGTCTTGAAAGTCTAGAGGTATCTGAACCTGATCTTCAGTGCATACCGCTCTCCACAGAAGTTAAGAACCGCACATAACCTTTCCCAGGGGGCTTCACATTACACCCCAAATCCTTAAAAGCAAAACAATACCCTGACACTGAGGTTTATAATGTTCCAGACCAGCCTGTTTAAAAATCTATGCTTTATCTCACAATACACTGTTTAAATATACAAACTGGATTTCAAGACTGAAATGGGAAATTGCTGAAAGGAGCAGCACTCACGTATACTACTGGAATTTCAGCAATAAATCTCTCCAAGAGAAAGAAACAAAAGATTTTAAGCTGCTACACGGAATTCCCAAAGTAACTGACACAAGTGATTAAGCAAGTTTTGCTAGACATCAGCCAAAAAAACAAACAATACATGAAATGAGGGAAGTGGCTCAGTTAAGCAGTCATTAAACTGCATATGACAAATGACACAGAAAAAGCCCGTGGATTACATTATCCATTGAAAATGTTCCACTTAGCAACACTACATGAACTTAGAAACAATTGTTTTTAAAGAAACAATTCAGATACCTCAAATTAAAATCAAAAGCATGCTGCTGTTTTTAAAACTTTCTGGTTTTTGCTACTTACTAATACACCACTTACTGCTCTGGCATGAAGCTAAGTGAGAAGATGAAATGAATGTTGATGTAACAGACTAGTAAACTAATTTAAGGATTCACTGCAACCATTATACCATACAGACAATACTGCAATACAGAAGCTTTTACTTTACATTACTATCCTTTGCATGGGTCTCAAGAGCAACATGAATCCCAATTAAACTATCTGCAGTCTATACAAGTCTGAACAAAAATACAATGCAGATACCTGGCTACCAAGAATATAAAACTTTAATCTCAGGTTTTAGAAAATTAGATAGCACTCCCTTTTAAACTGATTAAAGTACAGACATTTCTCTTTAAACCCCTAACCACTCCTTCCTGTCCTCAGTACCACAAGAGTGTTTAACTAGTGAGGCAGATAAGCAGCCCCTCTCATCCGTTCTTGAAGTCACACATAAAATCCAAAATGATGTATTGTTTCTATCAATGTTATCAATTATAAACTCCCTCACAGCAATATAATCTAATTAATACTCTGCTGTTGTGAGGTCCATGTCTATTACTGCTGCTTAAGATGTGTAGAATAGAAGTCTACAGTCCACATTTGTGGGAAATAATGATTAATATGCCAAAGGATATGAATACAGTTAGGAGTTTTATAAGAATAAAAGTTGGGAAGTGCAGGGCTTTTGCAAGTATCAGCTTCAGATCTCAGGTACCACTGGGTTTACCATCTGGTATCCCTCACTGCATTCAGCTCTTAATATCACTGCTAACATAGGCGAGCGACTATACTTCAGAAGGACTGATAAAATAATGAAGAGTCCTTTAATCTACAGGAAACCATTGTAGTCAATTTATAAGAAATATTGCATCCCTTTGTAGGATGTGTAATTATTTTCTATTAATCATGTGCTATAAAGCTACATTATGTGGTTATTCTGTTATCACTAGAAAGAGGCCTGCAGTCAGCTCCTGACAATGTTAGGTAATTACTAACACAAAGCTTCTTTCTCCTTATGTAGAAACGCTATCAAGATCCAGAGGTGCTGTGATGCTTACTGTATGAAAATAACTCTCCAAAGAAATTCAATAACTGCAAAATGAATTGCTCCGAGGCAAATAGAGGGATAGGAGAGGGGGGCAGGGCCAGATCCAGCCGCCCTGCAATGAGGAGAATGCACAAGTGTGCAGCCACGCTCTGCCATGTGACCAGGAGCACATTTGCCATAGCAGGCAATGTTAGCAGGGCTGGGGGGAGGAGGGGGCCACCACAACCCCTGGAAGACAAGCACCAGGGCAATGGAATACGTATATCATGCCAAATAATATGAAACAACAACCATAACAAATGACCAAATGCTTTCTAAGCTACTTCTGATTTCGGCTGTCACAGAGCAGCTTATTTTTTTTTCCCTGCATGAATTTAGTAACCAAAGTGAAGTAACTTCACACGACAACAAGGAACAGGTTATGAGTTAACATTTAACATACTGGCAAAATTCTGTACAGCATGCTTTGATAGTGGGGTGAAACAATCCCATCAGGGTTTACAGGCTCCTTAAATCCTCCCAAATGAACATGCTGTGAGCAGATGCTTCTGCTTGTCTCATCCCACCAAATTCATTGCACTGATGTGTATGTACTCATGACTCCAGGAGACACTGACCATAAAAGCTTTTCCACTTGGGGAAAACACAGTAGTTAGAAGTACACTACCTGTTTTCTACAGATAAAAAATCCAAGATTTTTGTCCTCTATAGAAGAGAACTCTGACATGCAAAAAGCAAAAAGTTTCAAAATAGTCTCTACCTTCAGAGTAGATCCTCTGCCTAAATTAGGTTCTCCAGATGCTTTGCACCATATTAACTTCTACTGATTTAAGCAAAACTTGAGAACATCTGGTTCTTGTGCAATTAGGCCCCATTGTTCAATACATATGGTATGTTTTTTCGTGTTTGTGACATGGGCTTTTTTATTTGTTTTGGGTTGGTTTTTTTAAAGAGTTGCTGAAAGTCATCATTGTGTTTCAATACCTTGAAGAGAACAATGCAGTTGTATTTTAAAAAAACACACAACCAAAGTGGATGAATTAATGATTTTTCTCTTTTCCAGTGGCACTGTGTATTCACTTATGGGCTGAATACCTGCAAACTTTAAAACTGAAAAGCAAAATGTATCTATAGCCTTCTTCGGGGTTAAAATAAGTAGCCTCTACTATCAAGCTAAATATGTGTGGGAAGTAGAGATAAATTTTTCCCAAAGAATATCCTGGGGGGCAATTTTGGCAAGATCATATTTTAAAACATCTCTAATTTATCCCTGAGATTCATACCAGCGAAAAAGTTTTAAAACTTCCTTTGGTGTAATTGTTGAATGATACACTATCAACCAGGGAGCAGTTCTGGCACAGAACAGCATTTTCTCTAAAAAGCAGAGAATGACAAATGCTTTAGATAACTGAAGGCGACTTCTTCACAGGTAGTAGAGTTGTTTTAAGACAGCAATAAAATGGTCATCTTCAAAAATATAAGCCTCAGATTTATTGTATGGTTGTGTTATTAGGTTTTATTTCCCACAATGACATGAGACAAAATAGACACCAATTAAAGATTTCCAATATAAATCACGGATAGCAGACTGAATTCTGAACCAAAAGTGGTCCCAGAAAACACCCTGGAATAATAGAAAGGCAATTTTATGTTCTATTAGATGACACATGGCCAAATTTTTTTTCTCATCAGGCAGGTAAAGGCTTATATATAATCAGTATGCAGATCAGCAGACATAGAGGCACTCTGCATTAGTCTTAACTAACCTTCTATTTAAAGGCCTTCACTCTTATCTTGTGTTTAGACGTACTTATTCCCCTCCCCTTCCATACAGAATATACCTAAACAAGCCAGAGAAAACTGGCTTAGCATAGCATTTCACTTTGGATCAGAAGTATCCCACTGATGTGCATCTCCCAATGTTCCCACTCCCCACATTGGCGCACTTTGTAGGTCTCAGAGCACACACAGTGCATGTATTTCAGATTAAACTAATACTGAAGATACACCAGTTTGTTCTCATTCCACAAAACCAAGCTAGACCTCTTCAGACATCAAACAGCTTTGCAAAATCATGGTGTGCACACTGAGGCCTTGAGCACTAAGTGTTGAGCACTCTGCAAATCTGCTCCTATTGGTACTCCCCATTTGCTAGGGGAGCCACAGGCAGTAGGGTCATGGAAACAGAAATGACTGTTAAATACGGACCTCGGTATGATGGGCCAGAGAACAGTCAGATAAAAGAAACGCTCAGGACATTAGTATGACTTTCATACCTTTTTGAAAAAATACTGAATAAATACATTTTATTAAGATTATACAGATAGTGTACAAAATGCTCACAGTGATTCTGAAACAGCTGCATTGGTAAGTTGCACATTATTTAACAAGCAGTAACCTGAGCTATAGAAATTCTTTGTCTTTTCAATAAGCAAAAAATACGGGTGGAAATGTGAGCATTTTAACAGGCATTCATTGTATTGAAAGAACAAAAATCTGCCACAATGGAAACATACAATCACTGAATAAAGGGTAATCTAAACACCAAATAAATGCTCTATTTTCATAAAAAATTCTAGAGCAAAAGGTTAAGTCATAGATGAGATTTCCAGCATTGGCATGTAATGAAATAATAACACGTAAGGACAAGTCCAGTTTGAAATATAATTTCTTATTTTGAAGTATTATTTGCTATTTTAATACAAATATAGATATAAATAAGATGGATACTAAATTAGCTCAAAGTTAAGAAGTGTCTATAATTCTACTAAGCGGATGCCTGCTAAAATCTAGGTAAATTTTCATTATTACTTGCATTTGGCTGATGAAACGATGGAATTTCATAACACAAAACACACATCTAAAGCAAACAAACTATTACTGCAAGTGCTGCACTTGCATAAATTGTGCATACGAAACTTAGGGAAAAAATAGTGCTACCTTCATTCAGAGTTATCTTTGTTTCTGGAAATTGATTTCTTGAGTAGAGCTATGGAAGATTTATAAAAATGATTGCTATATCATGGTCTGTTTTCCCATTTATCACATGGGCTTGAAAGCAAAGGCAAGTCCATAAATGAGAAGGCGTTAAGAGCAATCATCCTTTTAGCAAACAGGACTCCAAAGTGTTGCATTTCTAATAGTCAATATTAAATAAGAAATGTTATTAATTACTCCCTTTACCAGTAGAACTATAAAATATCTTTTACTGCATAATGGAATAAGGGTATATGATTTTCTGAAAGTTCACATCATTCATTGCACAAGTGACAAAAGCCACTTGAATATTCAAGAATGTTATAAATTAAAATAATAATAGTATATCTGTACAGATACATTAACCAGTTATTTGAAAGGTTAACTACTTTTTTAAATAAAGAAAAGTTAACAAGTAGTATTGAGATAGTTCTGTCAATTCGGCTCAGATTAAAAACTCAACTTTTAAAGGAAACTCAAAGGCAAAGTTGGAGGCAATTCAAAGGTAAAGACAAAAGTTGGAGGGTGCTTTAGGTTTGGGGGAGTTTTTTTCCCCTAAAAGCCCATTGGGCCACTCCCACACAAAATCCACAACTGACATAAATATTTATATAATAGCTTAAATAGTTTTTGAATGCACCTTTAAAACACGAAAAACATACTTTTCTACAGTAATTACACTAGTCAAGCACAGGTATCTGTTTCCCAAGTGTGAGCTCATGCTCACTGCACTAACATTGAATTTTGATTCTCAGTTAAAAGAAAATTATGGGGGATTTGTCTTTGTATAATGCTTATCTATTTTAGGAAGCAAACATTCCCAAATTGAAACCATGCTCATTTTTCCCAAAACTTACATGTAACATATTGCTCCTCTTATTTAAATCCTATAAATGAACAAATTTGCTAAACTGGTTCATAATTACTTCTGTAATGTAGTGACCTCTTTTCTTGGAAACAAAATAGTCACTTTCCCCCCAATTTCTATAGAGGTATGTGAAAAGCTGGTAAAAATATATTGCTTTGGAATAACTACTTCGGGGAGAGATGAATATCTATCTTATCATGTTCATCAGAGCAGGCTATATATTTATATTTCACTGTAAAACAAAACACTATTACATGTTGCACAAATATATTTGATATTTTGCTAATGCTTCACCCTTCCTATTTTTAACACTGCTATACCTGTACAAGCAAAATGTGATTTTCAAGAGCAACGTTCATACCTGGCTGACGTATGATAGAAAGGCAATAAAGCCATAGCTAGGTTCAGCTGAAGCTGAATTTATGACACCATTTTGGATCCTTACACATGACCCCCTGTCAGTACCTGCATCTCTCGTTTTCAACCACTAGATGGTGTGAAAAAATAAAAAAAATTGCCTAGGATTCCTGCCGACTGCCACAAAATCCAAGTATTAATGTAGTGGATTAGGAAATATTTTTAAAGAAAAGTCTTGACCCACTTCAGGATGGTCAGGCTCACTTTTCCTTTGGTTATATTTTCACTCACCAAACAAAGAGCTCATAAATGTTCAGACCTTGAAAGTGAATCAAGTGGAAGGTGAAGATGGATAATTCTCTGGCACTTTCTCCTCCAAGGACCTTAACTTCCGAGCTGCCAGTAGTGGCCAACACTCATTTTTCTGAAAAAGCTGTAATAATCTTTAAGCGAAGCAGGGCCGAGTTTTCTGGGCTATATTTTGGAGACGAAATCATTCCCAGAGAGAGAGGATCTATACAGCTGGAGCAGCAGCAAGCTGGTTTCAACGACCAATTATGAATTAATCATGGCATGGCAACAAGTCAGTTGATACACAGACGACAGCTTAAGCTACTGTGTTTTTGTTCTGCTTCATTTTTTAAGTTAAATTTCTCACTTTTTGGGGGAATGAGTAACAAACCATTTTTTTCCAGGTACAAGCTGAAGATTTAAGATTTTATTGTCCCCATATCGTACCCAGAGAGCACAATCCACAAAGGCCAAACTCATGCAGTGGAATCTCTTCCCTCACAGGTTTTTGGAGGGGAGGGACAAAGGGAGAGGAGGTTATTTTAAATTAGTACAATTCTTCAGTGCTGAATAATTGCTGAAAGNTTTAGGGGAGGGTTTGTTTTTGTTGGGGCGGTTATGAAAAAATAAGAAAATGAACCAACATTACTGTAGAATAAGTCTCAGGCTTATATTACATGCTTAGCATCGATTCAGATGAGAGGGTTTATATTTCTCATTTGCTTTGAAACAGGAAAGTAGTAAATTTCCCAAATCTGTCAGGGCAAACAAATTTTGAATCTGAGATGTCAGAACAATTACGATATACATACAAAGATGAAAGCACAGTTCAAAAAAACACAGCTTCTGTAGCAAGATCCCAAAAAAGTCAGAATCAGCAGTGTCAGGAATATAAAACAGGAAACAAAAAACATAACATACAAGATAACTTAAGATTCTACAAGGTTAACTTTTGCAAGCAGAAAGCACATTGTCTCCTGTTAAATCAGTTAACAAAGGGTAGCCAAGATTTAACAAGTAAATAAACATGCTTTTAAGTTAATTCCTGTTACAAGGCTATGTTTTAAATGTGATTATGTTTCATTTGACAAAATAATTAATTGCAGTGAATATCTGATTGCAAACAAAGGATCTGAAAGGGAGTGCCAATTTCCCCCCATAGAACTGTGGGAATGTGCCTTCTGCCATGGCTCTCTTTTTACAATTCTAATGTAGCCCTAGTAGTGCCTCATACCTTGCTGAGAATGTAGATAACGTCACCACGTTTAAATGTCAACTCATCAGGTACATCTCCTGTGCAGTCCCACACACCTAGATAGTANTGCCCAATCAAAGAGTGTTATTCAGCCTTTAGTACTGCAATTCAGTTATTAGTTTAAGTGACGATGACATACCTCAAAAGATATACATGGTCAAATTACTAAGATACCTTCTATATTTCTTATATTAGACTATGCTTCTATCCATAAATC
>WEKX01025967.1:236864-249144 GCA_013390025.1 Pitta sordida
GGCATTAACCTTGTTGCACATTTCCAAGTATGCTCACTTGTTTATTTTAAGAACTCACAACTGGAGCAGAAGTGGTAAAAATGTGTCCCCATGTACAGTCCGGAGCACTAGGAGGCACTGTCATTCTGTGGCTTCTCTACCACGGTTACACCACTCACAAGAAGTAGTATCCCAGTATCAGTCACATTTTCTAGGATTGCTCCCTTTTCCCAGAACAACTCAGCTTCATCCAACACACACTGTATTATATTGTATTTTGCTTAAATAAATATGTGTATTACATCTTACAGAATGTTTGGACCTAAATCAGTTGATGTGTTGAATGTACTGTGGATTTTAACTCTCTCACTTCTCTTGGTCACGAGACTAGCTTATATTCATATTCATATTCATATTCATATACTGGTTTGGATCCCAACCATCCCCACTTACCACACTTTGCTTCACACTACAAAGTTGTCATAGAGAGGACAAACTTTCAGCTGCAATTAGATTGGAAGAGGCATTCCAGAAGCACACTGGACACGGTCCAGTCGCCAATGGGCATTCAGTCCATGGTACCAGGCTGAAGTGACTCCATAGGAAGCCTCTTCCAAAACATCCACAACAAACATCAGGTTCTTGGCACAAACCTGTGCAAATGGTCCACAGTCTTTGGTAATGTGATGCTCAGAGTGCAGCAATAGTAATAGGCCTGGCTTAGTGTAGTGAAAAAGAAGCTGTGGTTCTTACTAGTGTTTTTTGGTATTGTGTCCTGAAGCACTATGTGCAGGAGGTGCTCCTTAAACACAGCAACCTCAATTACTTCAGGAATTACAGCTGCAGACTGATGCAATATGCTAAAGTTTGTGTTGCAACATGGCATAGAGTCAAAAGATGAAAAATTAAAAGAATACAGTAGAAGTCCCTCTGATTAAGATAATGTGTCTAAGGACTCACGTAAATAATCTTTAAAATAATCTGGTCTGATTTTTCCTCTTTATCNTTAAACGGGAAGAGGGGGATACTCGACTGAAATGGATAAGAGTTTGGCTTGAACAGCACATTCCTCCAGTGGAATGTGGTATCTCCATGATAAATATGCATAAACTTAACTGTTTTCACTACTAACAATCACCTTTTTACATTAGACTCAAACTTAATGCCATTATTATTTGCTATCCTATTGTCTTCTAGTTTGCGACACATTGTCATTGCAGAACACTAGTTTATTAGTATTATTATTACCTTGAATAATCCCAGTTTGTGGGTTAATATATTCTGTTCAACACTTTGATAACAGTAAACAACGCCAGCTCAGCTATGCAGCAAAATCTACCAAGCCACCCAGATGGTTATAAGCTTTTCATTGTGTGGTTTCCATAGCAATCATATTGCAAATCTGGAAGCTACTTGCAAATAAGCAGCTTGCATTTACATGCCTCTCGGCTGCAGCATGGAACACAACAACGTATGCAGTTATTATTCCAATCACATATTGTTAGAAAAATCATTGGAAGATGTTTTGATCAGTTCAGATAAAAACTACTGCAGTGAACTAATTTTTCATCTCTTTCATAATGATATGAGTAATAACACACTTATAATGCGCATTGAGTATGTTCATTTGAAATCGCACTAAGGTGTCAGAAGGTTATAAAAGTACAAAGAGGTCTTGTAAGACAGACACCCCCACCCCCCCCAAACACTTGTATTATTAAATAACCAATTAAAAAAACCCACACAGTCTCTTTACTATTTTGCAGGGTAGGCAGGACAGATGCATGCAAAAAAACCAGGTAATGTACATGAAATCTGGTGGCACTGAGTGTCACGAGTGGACACTGCTTTGCTCATGAAAAGGTGAAAGATATGATGGCATGTTAACACTACAAGTGTTACTCCTAGTTACAATTGTAACAAGTATTACACTGCTTTTTGGTACTCAATAATTCTGCACGAAGGCAAACAAGAACTTTCAAACCCAAATATGTAATTGCTTATGGTGGAAAAGAGTCAAGACTTTTTCTCTCACAGATTTATTATTTTATAAATTGACCCACTCCCATAACAGATGGGTTATTAGTCTAATAAGGAACATAAATCAACCCAGTTATGTACTTTTTAAAAAATCAGTGAGAACTGGCTTTTTTACAAATGAGGGTATTTGTTCAGAGAAACATTTACTATTTCCACAGAAGAAGTAATAAATGCACAAAATATAAGAACAAGATTGATTGTATAATTTGGCCAAACTGACAGCTTCTGCTAGCATAAGTAGTGAGGGTTAGTGACCATGGAGGGCCAAAGGAAGTAGTAATGCCGTGGTTTAAGCAGGGCCAGCAAGTTACCTTATCTGAGGACAGTCCTCCCCAGCCTTTGTGATGGGGTCCTCTGCAGTGTTCTCACCATATACACACCTGTACATGCCTACACACTTCACACAAACTCTTACAGGGTTTTAGTCTAAGCAGCTTGATAACCCAGAAATCCTCCATGTGTTGCTTTATCCTACGCTTACTTGCCTCAGTGTATATTTATAAAGGGAGGGATTTTAATTTCTGGCATCTTCCTTTAGACTCCAGATCCACCCATTCTGGATGGATAGATCTCCAAATTCAATTAACAAAGCTCTAGCTTTGATAATCCTCCAATATTTCCAGAGATCTGCCCCTTTCCCCCCAGCTCCTCTTGGACATGGCAGATTACTGGCAGATTTACACACAGCTTCTTGACATTTCACCCTGCATTCCCATCAGCAGTCTGGTGTACTCTGTAAACAATGAAACAGCTCAGAAAAGGCTGATGAAGGTGCTATTCTCTAGCCATAGTGTGTGATCTTGGGGGCCGCAGAGAGGGGGAGACAGACTATTGTTTTATTAAAGCTTCATCTGACCGTACCAGGATTCATGGTTTGAGAATGAAAATGCATCCAGGACCGTGACAGAAGTGGAAAACAAGTTGGTTGCTATTTAGAGAAGAGATAAATGAGCAGAAGGAGAAGCAGAAGTTGCATCTGAATAAATGGTCACCACTGTGCTCAGAAATATGATGGGACGGAAACAGACAATACAGAATTGTATTCCAAGAGAGCACAGAAAGACATCCCTGAGTTATGAATAATACAAAAATACATTTTAATGAAAAATATTACGTATACTAAGATGCTTCAGTTTTAGTTGAGGACACTTTAGTACAGTAGTGAGTGTCTCTGCCTCTCACATGTGAGACCGGGATTTGATTCCCCGCCAGAGAAGCAGTGGTGCTGTTTAAGAGTTGGACTCAATGATCTTAGCCCAAATTTCTCCCAGCATATGATCCAAGTCTGATTCCAACATGGAAGCAAAAGGTTTCATTTAAATAAACTGGATGGGACCTCCAGCTAACACTTTTGCACAAGTTTTGACCAGCTCTTTGAAAATAATCATTCTTTAAATTCTAAAGTGAAGTTGAGTATATGCACCAATTTGTCCAACCAGTAGACAGCAACAGAAGTCTCCTATTAATATTAACAATGTCCAGACCTCCTAATGGCCTTGAATAAATAGCACTGGCTGTAAAAAGTGAAAAAGCTAAAATAATTAAATACTTTGAGATGGAAGAGACCAGTGGAAATTGCCCAGTCTGACACGCTGCTCTAACTCAGAAAGTGAAATCAGGTTTCTAGGAAACAGCATTTTGGCTTCTTTTGCTACTCCACACTAAACTGTTCGGCAGCAGTTTACAAGAACCTGTTCATTTTAATAGCTCATGTGTAAGACAGATAAAGCTAATGTTAATGCTAAAGCTTTATAGAATAGGATTAGCTCAAATTACCCGTTTTTGTTCATATCATACCAAGTCTCCAGATGTGAGGTTTCCTGTATTCCTTGAGAAATCCTGCACTTTTTTTCCCCTCAGTTGCACTCCTTGTATGTATCTTGAAAAGATGCTACTGTGCATTACCATTATTCCCAAATGTCCAAGTAATCTGAATAACAAAACCAGTTGCCTCAGCTAAAAGTGAATCACTGTCTCCTATTGAGAAGACCTCCAGAAATTTACCTCATAATCATCACAGAAAAGGTTCACAGGTTATTCTGAGTTGGAAGGGACCTACAGGTTAGTAGATTGTTTTATAAATTAACCTAAGATTAGTGTTGTAGGAAAAGGAAGTGAGAAGGAGGAAAAGTGATACTGGAGTACTGTAATGTCACTTAGCCATTTTCTGGAGAAAAAGCTCTCTTAAAACAATTTTCTATGTTACTATACAGTAAATCTAAGCATATGTTATGGTTTGGCTTAATCAAAACCAAAAAGCATATATAACACCCCCTTCTTAACAAAAGTATTTTGGAGTTACAGCATTTGCTAAACTAAAGAGCAAAGTAAAGAAAAAAAATCCCAGTCCCACTAGGGACAAATAGCAAACACACAGTAATGCTCTCTAGGGTTGAACAGAATAACACTGTTTGGATCATGTAACTATTGCTATGAAGAATAGTAACAGAGTGAAGAAGTAGAGAAAAAAGGGTACACTTGAAGAACTGTTTGAGAAAAAAAATATTCACTACACAGCTAGCCATCCACACGAACTATACTAGCACACCGGATTAAAAAAAATCATGTTTTTAGAAGCCAGAAGATATTTTATGACCTCTCACTAGTTCACTGGAAAAAAACAAGCAACAAATTTTTCTACAGAATGTATTTCATATTATGTTTTAGGGCAGAAAGTATGAAGACTAAGTCACATATCACATTTGATGTGATCAAAGAACACATCTATATCCTTGGAGGAAAATTAGCTACTCTCACACAAAACAGAAAACTGAGCAAAGTTGGCAAGGTCATCCACAGTTGCTGCAAAGTGGATCTTCTCATTCTACTGTGCACCATTTTACCAATTTTCAGGAAATGTAGGAGAATGTAAGTTGCTTTAGCTCCCTACTTGCTGAGACCTGAATGTATGTTAACACCTTTGCTCTTTTTTCTTTTTCTTCCTTTCCCAGTAGCAAGTGTTCCAGTACCTTTGTTCCCCTGCCCTTGGCTCATTCTGTAGTCACAGCCAATATCCTTTCCAGACCCTGTAAATTTTGTACATTTATCAAATGCAGACATTGACAGCATGAAAGTTGCTCTTTCCAGAGCTTCGTAACACCCTTCAGGCTTTAAGTAGAAATTATCACAATGGGATGAAAAACATTTTCAGTCACCTGAATGACAGAACAGAATATATTCACTAGGACAACGGAACAATCCACAGAGGTACGGCCAATCCCTGGTTCTCGTTATGAATATATTGAGATTTCATGAACTCAGCTTCTCCCTTAGAGCTCTCCTTTCAAACAAGCAAACTTCAGTCATGTTTTGAATGACAGCTGAATCAACTTAGTTGGTCAGTTCCTACCTTTCCAACAGCAAATAAACTAAAATTTCCAATTAAAGAAACAGAACTCCAAATCTCTAAATTTTCTAGATTCCATTTTTTAATTAGACAAATAAAGATGCAAAAGAATTCATTTCACCAATTTTAGGTTAAAGGAGGAAAAATTTTCTAGTCCAACAGAATTAGGCAGAACATATGTAAAATCTCAGTTACACCAATAGCAAGCTTGGGAGGAGAGGAGGTAGAAAAAACGTAGGAAAAGCAGAAGTACCTACCAGGAAAGACCACTTAGAATGCCTAATTTTGGAATACTAGAATTTCTTTGACAAAATGATCTAATTATTATTAATAAAATTCAATACAAATATGTCAAAGTGCAAGGTACACTGCATAGAAATAAGAGATGGGTTTTGCACTAACCTTTTTCCTTCCTCATGAAGAAAGACCTGATAATAGTAATTCTTCTCAAGAGAAAAGATAAAGGTCATCGCAAGCAAGTTCAGTCGTGGGTATGCACACAATGATTATCATGAAGAATAGAAGAAATTATAGAGAGATCCACTCTCAGAAACACATTCATTCATATCCCATTTTTATATTCACAGACACTTTGTATTTACAAATAAAGTCATTATTTCAGGGATTTTTTTTCAGCAATCAGCTATCTTAGAATTGTCTATTCCTGTATGCTAAGTGAACTGATCGGAATATATTACACTCAGGAAAAAAAATTATTTGATGGGGGGTCAAACAAGGTGAAAATTTCTTAAGTGACTTCAAAATCCAGCACCTTACAAATTCCTTAAGTTTGATTAGGTACTTTTTTACATGTTACCTATACTTTTTTGATCAAGATGTTAGATGACAATTTCCAGGCTTGAACAGAAGCATCTCTGAAGGTAAAATTTCATCTCAAATTTCAACAAAAGCACAGTTTTAGCTTGACTTGTACAAGTGTTCCTAAAGGCTCAAATTTGACATAAAAAATTGAGGTAATAGGCATCTTACCAAAATCCATATCTGAACATCTAAAAAAGGAATGAAATGTCTTAGGATACTGCTTTTACTTTCTCCACAATATAGAGAAAATGTTTTGGTGTTTAATGTTTCCACACACTCATCTAAATATTTAGCTGATGAAGAAGAAATGCTTCCTTCTCTGTGCCCCCTAACAAAACAACAAAAAGTTGTTGTAATTATTGGACAGAATGCAAATTAGTATCTCGAAGGGAGAAAAAACCTAACAATTTTTAAGCTCATTCCACGGTTCCATTGTAGGTTCACAGGGATGTGTGCTAGAGACTGCTTGCCTAAATATATATGGCGTGCATATAAGCACATTCTTATATATAAACATAATATAGATTTAAATGAATTCACTGTAACTAAAATAAATTTGTTTGCTCTCTCAATCCGTAATAGCTCTTAGTTATGTAAATAGTTTAAGTGTTCAACATGACATTTTATAAACCTTATTATCAAAATGTTTTTCTAAAATAAATGTGGTGGCCATTAAAATCTACATAGAAAATATAAATATCTCCCTATGTAAATATATCTAGTAATCAAATATTCAATTAACTAATCTATACCGTATAACTCTGTACTACAGTGTTATTTGGCAACCATGTACAGCAATTGTATTTCTCAGGCTTAAATTTATATGATAGACAGAAAAAGTCTGTAACTGTCAAGTGAAGTTTCTTATACTCATTGATCAGCAGCCAGACTTAAATTTAACAGCCATTTCTGAAAACTACATATCCTTAATTGTGACAAATCTGACTTGAGATAATATTTACATACAGAGAATTCAAAAAGAAAGCATCTTGCTTAAACTATGTAATATCCTTTAATAATCTGCAGGGTTAATATATTTGAATTTATTGTCTGATTTCAGAAATTAATTTACTCAAAAAAGGGACAAAAGACAAGGCATAGCCCACTCCAGTGAAAGGAAACACAATACAGTTGTTGGCATGTTTCCACAAGAAAAGTCTGGCTCCCAGATGCTTCTCTTTCAAAATTCTACTACCAAGACATTTTTGCATTCCCTGTGTTGATCACTAACTGCACATTGACAAAAAAAAATTCAGCACCCTTCACCCTTTGTGTATTTTCATTAAAAGTAACAAACCCACTCCACTGCCACTTTGCACTGTTTATGGCCCAGGCCGTTAAATGAAATTACATCAACTATACTAAATCCTTTCTCCAACTAAAATGAAGAAATAAAGTGAAAATATTCTTGCTATGATTCACTGATATGGTAAATCAGAAATATGCAGAAAAATTTAGTTGCAATGCAGTTTCCACATACCATATTTTGGGTAACATTCTTATCTTCATTTCTATGAATATAATCCCATTCCTTGACACTCATACAATAGGTCGAGAATGGGACCAGCAGCCCTGGATGTCAGCTCTTACCAGCCCTAGAAACCACACACACCAATGCACCTCAGAGAGAAGAGGTAGGACACCGGGACACAATGGTTCATAAGCAGGAGATGACAACTACTCCCCAGGTTGATGTGGAATTGGCATGCAGTTGTCTCTCAGAAGAACCCAAGGCTTCTAGAGTACCATATTACTTGGATTCACTCACAGCCAGTACTTCTGGATTACCCAGCTCTCATGACAGAGACAGAACACATTCTGTACAAGCACTACTTGTAGGCCTCAACTAGGCAGTTTAACCAGAAATTGAGTCTTATTGCTCATAGAGATGTTATGTAAATCATGACTAGATGATCCTTGTGGGTCTCTTCCAACTCATAATATTCTGTGAATCTGTGAATATCCATCTCAAACTTTTGTTTATTGAATTATCTGAAAATACTGTTGAACATTTAGTATTAGAAATGTGTCACTTCTTATCATAGAATCATAGAAATGTTTGGGTTTGGAGTAACTTCAAAGATTATCTAGTTCCAACCCCCCTGCCATGGGCAGGGACACCTTCCAGTAAGTCAGGCTGCATAAAGCCCCCTCCAACCTGGCCTTGCACACTTCCAGGGATGGGGCATCTCTGGGCAACTTGTTTCAGTGCCTAACCACCCTTACAGTAAAGAATTTCTTTCTAATATCTATTCTTAATTCTTAAGGAAATAAAATTTGAAAGAGGTAAGCAAACAAGTATAAATTTTGTCAGTATATTTTGGAACAGCGGAAGCACGACCTGAGGATCCACAGCCTTTCCTGCAGATAATGCTTTGTTTTGAAAATGCCATTCCTTCCTTTAATTCCCAGTTCTATTCAGAGTTGCCTTCAAGATTCAAGGACAGAATAATTGTTACAGTCTGCTAAGACAAAACGCTTCCACAAACCAAAGTACTGGAACCTCTTCCTTAAGGATGTTGAAAGTTCCATAGATCTTAAACTAGTTTTCATTAAAACACAAACTCAAGAGTTTTCAGGTGGAAGAAAATAAGATCTGCTAGGAATAGCTAGACTTCAAAAAAAAACAAGGCTGAAACAAAATATCCCTTGTGACAACCATCCCCTTTCTGGATGAGAAAATTTTCCTCCTAGCTTGCTGTCTAATCAAAATCTCACTAAGTCACCATAAAACTTTCCTCAGTCTCTTCTGACTTTTAAAGAAAATATTCTTCCCTTTGCTTCTGAAGCTTATCTGTGTGCCTTCACTCTTCACTTCCCTGGAACATCCCCCTCTCTACTCTAGGGCACAGCAGACTGCTGCATCTTGCCCTTTCTGCCTGGTCCATTGTGTAGTCTAGGAGCTGGACACTACTGACCACTTTCCTTCCCTAGAAGCAGCCACTCTGCTTCTTTCAAAGACACCTACCCAGCCCAGGGAGTAGCATCTAAGACAAGTAAACAAGCTCTTCCTGTTACCTTCTTTATACATGTGTAAACTAAACAAGGTATCAATTGCAAACACAGTAAACTGAACACACAAACAAATCAGATATACATGCATACAGCCAGAAAAACTCACGAAGCTCTGGTAGTATTAGTAGTACATATTTTGTTTGGCTATTTCCTCCATTTTGAGGAGAGTGGGAAGAAAAGTGGGTAGCGTATCGAGAGGAAAAGATATATACGGAAGGATTTGTGCTGATGCCTTTCTTGAGGTTGAAAAATTCAGATGAGACATTTGTTTCTACAGAACAGAGTGATTAATTCACCCTTTAAAACTCACCTTGCTGGGTCTTATTTGAGAATTCAGTTGCAGAAATTATGGTTCTTTAATAGCTACTTTGTGGAAAACAGACAAGTTAAGAAGCAATAGCCTGAGGCACCACATAACCTCTGGTTGCTCTTGTTTCTCAAAAAACTCTATCTAACAGTTTTAATAGCCTGATATGCAGTCATTCTGTCACAAATTCAAAAAGTAGGGTTCCTTGATCTATCTATCTAGTATTTATCACATTTATACCCAAGCAGTAGAGCAGGCCCAGTATTTCTATTTTCATAAATATACATAATACAATTGACACTTTGCTTTGAACTTGCTAAACTGCAGCAATTCCTCAAATTTATGGTTAATAAACTATCTGATATACCAAGGCATTTCTTCTGGATGCTCTGCATTAGAACTATTGCACTGCTTCTTAATCAGATAAAAACAGTGCTACCATAGAAAACAATTTTGCTTTCAAAAGAACAAACTTTGGGTCCATAACCCATTGAAGACATGTATGTATAAACAAAGGTTTGTTCACATTTAACATGAAGCCAGCTGTCAGAGACAGAGTCAACACAGAAAGAAGTATAATGCAAGTAAAATTACTTTGTGTGATTTTGTCTCACCAGGATGACAAGCTTTTCTGAGGCAGGATTCTATCTCTTAATAACAATTTCTGTCACAAACTGTTCACATCAGATTGGTTTTACAAATCAATAGTGTTGTTTAGTGCTAGCGCACAGAAAATAGTGTAAAAATGATGGAGCAGTACTTGCAATAGAATATCTTATTTCAATAAGTAAATTCATTTCAATGAGTGGTGTGCTAATTAGTCTTTGAAAGAGTTCTTTCAACACAGGAAAGTATGACTAAATATACTTCCTTTTTAGATATTACTAAGTTATGTCTTGCTATTTCAAGCAAATAAGCTTTAAAATGACAATAGACAGTAAACCCCTGGTTTATTTGGTGGCATATAGTTGGTTGGTTTTCTGTTGGGTTTTGAGTTTTCTTGCTCTGATCAGGCCTTTTGTATTTTTCTTTTAATAAATAAAAGAAATAAAATTCAGCTCTTGCTAACCTGAAACCTTGATAAACACAGCCTTTCCAACATGAACTCCTTCAGTTTGTTATAATGGTTGACCACAATGTCAGGAAGGTCACCTCGATTTTCTCCACTTGTAAACTTTGAAATCTATAGAGCCTGAAACATCTGAAAACTATGAAGTCTCGCATGAAATTCAAGAAGAGAAGAATAAATACCTAAACTTAATAGCACACATTTTCTATTTACTATAGATACTGTAATTAACTGCTTTCGCACAATTGACCAAACTTTCTGCAGCAGACATGTATCACTTAATAAAGAACACTGTTTTCTTCGACTATTTATCAGGAGACAAACTTACCTAAAGTCCCATCAATCAATATACTTCTCACATGCAAATCAGACTAAATATGAATACTCTGTTATTACTCCACTTTTATCGGCCTCCTCACTTGCACGTTTGTAAATGTGTGTGTGATGAGGGAGCAAGGGTTGAACTGCATCACACAGTAGGCTTTCTGACAGCTATGGGCCACCTGTTGTTCACAGACCACCACTTCATATCCACTTTAAAAGAAACGCAGAACAGCCTGCGAACCTTATTCTTCCTAACAAAGACTTGCCACTTACCACTCCATAGACGTCTCATTCTTTTCAGCTACGCCAGATTGTCTTACCTCCTCTTCCATCACTGACACCCAACATCAATAGAAAGAATGGTTCCCTCTTTAGATGTAGGATTACAATAACAGAAGATAATGTCCAAGCACTTGTGGCAAACAAAAACTGAGGTCCAGCTATCAAGTTCCTAACCACCTTGTGGATGCAATGTCTTTAAATATTTGCCTGGATTCATAACTCATGTCTCTGAGCGCTTAGAACAAGCTGAAGGACACTTCAAGGTATATATAAATCCCATAAGCATACTGCCTCAAAACTCAGAGTGACAGAGAATTCAGATACAGCTCCATTTCATCATAGCTATTGGGATTCAACAATATCCAGTTCAAACGGTTTGTTTTCAAGCATTTCCATGTCTGGCGTATCATCAAAGATTATCAGTAGATCCCAAATCCCAGTGATCAAGACAGCAAAACAAAACGTCTTAGACCTAAAAACCCTTCCATTCACTACCCCATGACATTAAAAGGTAGTTCACATTTGCTTTTCAATGCTTTTTATTATTTTAATTACTTTTGAATTACAGTAAACTGAATAAGCCCTGGCGCACCCTCTCATCCTTATTCTGGTACCCCACCTATCAGCAAGACAGTACTATATGCAAAAACACTCCATATATTCAAATAATACAATGGTTAAACAAGTGAAAAACATTAATTTCTTAAGAATGCTGAGACCAAATTTTTGAAAAATTGTTTGAAAGAATATCTCATTGTTTTTAAGGGGGAAGAAATCCTTCGCCATGTTCTTGAATGTAAAATATGTTTTCATGGAAATTATTCAAAAAACTTTGAAATCATTCACTAATTAAAAGTATTTAGAACTCTGTCTGTGTGAAAAAAAAAATTCTAGCACATCAGCACTACGTATATACAACTTCTGCAGTCAAGATGCAAAGAATTCCCTAACTACTTGAGGCTAGCAACAATTGCTCAGAAGAATTTGGATGATATACCAAACACACTGACTTAACAGCAATGATCACAGGTAATATCTCAAATTCCATAATCACCTGTGTCTCTGCTAACTTAAACCTACTGCTCTGGTTTGTAAT
>WEKX01025967.1:263335-300835 GCA_013390025.1 Pitta sordida
GTGGACCTCTTCTTCCAGGCTGACGACACCAGAACGAGAGGGCACGGCCTCAAGCTACGCCAGGGGAGGTTCAATCTTAACATTAGGAAGCGGTTTTTCACAGAGAGAGTAATCGCATATTGGAATGGGCTGCCCAGAGAGGTGGTGGAGTCACCATCCCTGGAGGTGTTTAAGAGAAGACTGGACGAAGAGCTTAGTGACATGGTCTAGCAGGGCGGTGTAGGGCTGGATGACGTTGGGCCCCTTCCGGCTCGGAGTGGCCTGCTAGACTGTGAGGGATCCAGTTTGGTGTTATGCTCTGCGATGTGCTCTCGGTCTCCTTACGGGTGTTAGATGGTGAGTTGGACTAGATGATCCTTGTGGGTCCCTTCCAACTCATAACATTCTGTGATTCTGTGTGATTCTGTGATTACAATGATTTAACTTTCTATTTGAACCCCCAAATCAGAGCCAGAGTTTTACTTAGGCAGGAATACAACAGCGTATTTAGGAGGAACTAGAGAGGAACAGGCTGTTGGAACACAGTTCTCTGAAGAATAACATTTTTGCTGTCTCTTATTTTCTCAAGATAGGGCTTTTCAATTCAATAAAAGGAAACCCTTAAGTTGTCCCAGAACAACATAGAACAGAAATGCAGAAAGTATAATACTATCAGTCTTGTAAAAGCAAAAAGGATCACGAACATCATCACGCACAAGTTGTTCCACAATGAAGCCAAATCTCATTTCAGAGTAAGCTGTTCTTTCCTCGCACTCCTCATTCTCCTCCTCTTCCGTTTTCCCATGTCAGGCATACAACAGAAGAATAAATCAAGGTCTGTATAGATCGTTTTGCAATAGGAATTTAGAATCATAAAGAGGTAGTAAAAAAAAAAGTGGAGAGTCTGAAACTATGTATGAAAAAAAAAGTCAAGATTAGTACACAGATATTTTAGAGAAACAAATATTGCAGGGGGATATATTTTAAATAGCAAAAATTTAGACACATAAAATTCATAGTTAAACATTCCTAACAACAGAAACAGGGCCAGTATTATACTGGGGAAAGAGAGTCTCAAGGGACGCAAAAACAAAGTGTTTTGAAGAAACCTTGTATAACTAAGTCCATGGGAACTTTTAAAACAAAGAAGGGTAAACCTTCAATAAGATCTTGAAAAGGCTGGGTTGTAAATTTGAGGCCTAAGGCGATGTGCCCATATTATTAGCACATGTAAAAAGAATAAGTGCATCCTGAAGAGTAGAGAGGACTCAGACAGTAGAAAGGAAAGAAGTTGCAAAGAAAGGTATATGGAGCAAAGGCAAACAGAAAGATTTGAGAGACTGATAAAGTATTTATAGATACTATTTGAATCTATAATTTAAGTCTCTTCATCTTGAAATTAAGAGCCTGTAAAATTTTATAGTTTACATGGCTTCATGGTAAATGTAGTTTCACATGCTTTTCCATGTGCAGGATGTCTGCTTTCTCAAAATTTTTGAATGCCAGTACAGTCATCCCCCAATTATCGTGGGGCTGCAGGTCTCTCCCTCCACCCCTCAGCAAAGCCCTCGCCCTCAGGTAGCTCATTAATATGCAAATTATCCCTGCCCACTGAGCAGCACAGCACAGCACTGAGCCCCAGAGGTGCTCTTGGGGAGCTGGGACCCACCAGGAGGCACTAGGACCCGCCAGGAGGTGCCGTGTTTATTCCCACGCCAGGGCTCCCAGGGTCCCCTGCCCTGGGACTCACTCTGTCCACTGGCCATGTGTGCCAGGAGCAGGGTGCCCCCTTGAGCCCTGAGAGCTGAGGAGGCATGGTCACCATGACTCTATGGGACATAAGGAGCGTAGTGCCTCAGCACATGTCCCTCATCCCTCGCCCCGCATCAGGTGCTCAAAACAGCCATGGGGGGACAGGGGTTTGGTGGTGGTAGTGTGGGTGTGTCCCACCTCGTCCCCCCGCGGGGCTCCCAGGGTTGCAGCTGGTGTTCCCCAGCGCCTGTCACCAGGCACACCTTGCCAGGGATCGGACAGGGGTGTGTGAGTGTATGCATGCCTCCCCATTCTATCTCACTGTTCAGCCCAACGCTGAGAGAGGGCAGTGTGATGCAGGGTATCCTGGGGGCAGGCGGCTCCAGGGAGCACATAGCATTTGGCTTCTGAACAAGTTGAACAGCGGGACGGGACGGAGGAGTGAACCAGGGAGAGGCTGTGCCTCTGGCATCATCTCCTCCTTCCTGTTCCTATGGAAACAGTGCAGTCATCCCGCCCCCTGGAGCAGCACTGAATGCATGGTCACCCTCACTATTTGGGACCTCAGTGTTCCCCTAAGTGGACAGTGCAGGGTTTGGGTGCTGCTGCTGCTGGTGTGTTTCAGCGTAGCCAAGAGCCCACGGCACAGCCAGGCAGATGTCTTTATTCCCTGCAGTCTGCTGTGGACTGCAGGGAATAAAGACATGTCCCTGAGTGTGCTGCCATCTCTGGGCGGCTCCCAGTGGCACTGGCAGAAGCGGCAAGAGGCCCCCGTAATATGCCAGCACATAACCTCTCCACAACTCATAAGGCACTGAACTCTGGACAGTCCCCAAGTGAGGGAGAGGCCTGCTCTCCCATCATGTATGGCACGGCCATCCTGCCCCACAGGGGAGTTCCAGCAGTGCCCCTCAGTGAAGCAGAAATACTGAGCATGTGTAGACTGGGAAGCTTTATAAATAACTGAAGAGTTTTTGCTGAAAACATACCCGCGAGGAGGTGAAAAAGAGAAACTGGAAGCACGAATATGCAAGGTTTGACTGCATTCTGTTTGCTTATACACAGCAGTTACTTTTTAAATACCATCATACCTCAAAATTTGTGGATTAAGGGTCTCCTGGGGGTACCGCAAATCGCCCAATCCACTAATATGTGAATTCAGAAAACCCATGAAACCGCAAATACCCGAACTTGGAAGCTCTGCAAATACGGAAATCTGGAAGCACGAATACACAAGGTATGACTGTAACACCTACTAATGGGAAGTGTGTCTCTGCATTTAACAGCCTTATAAAAGAAGATCCAACACACATGAGTTAGATGCCTTTGATTGCCACCACTCCAGCATAACAAAGTCCAGTTGAGCATACAAAATTGCCTCTTTTGCTCAAATAGAACTAGTTCACTACTGGTCTGGCGATCACCATCTTACTATTCAGAGAAATCCAAAATTATCATGTCCACATTAAAAGTAAAGAAATTTTTAAAAAACGAACTTTTCAAAAAGCCTTTTCTACACCCCTCTTCAACATCATAGTACTGGCAGGCAGGCAGATACCATTTTCAAGTTATAAAAATGAAAATAAATTTTTAGTGCCCATTAACAGGGAAAAATTACCATAATGTTATCAATTACTGTCTTGCAAAACATTTAGCTGATCCTTCCAGTTTGCTGAGACAGAAGGGCATATAACATTGTGGCCTAGTGAGGAAGAAGTAATGAATCCATTAATTCATTCATTTATAAAGCAACAAATTAACTTTCCTTCTTCACATGCACTTTGAGGTCTGAAAGGTTATCCATACCATCTCGGTGTCTACAGGCACAGGAACCGCCAGAGATCATATAGAAAAACGATAGGCAATTAGGGTACTCAACTCAGGGAGCAACTGCATGGAAGAAAAGAAAAGAGAGCAGACTATAAAAGATTTATAGAAGGAAAAACTATGAAAAGGAGGACCAGAAATGCTTCTGGAAATCCCACCCAACTCTGACTGAACACATCCCTCTCCAATGTTGTGGGCCGCATGCTAGCAACAGATACTGAAGCACAGGCACAAAGACACACATTTCCTGCAATACCTACTCCTGACGTGTTTAGGTCAAACCTTTAAGCCGTGTGCAGAAAAAATGTATCAGTTAGACCTGTCTATATTGAGGGAATAAATAATGTTTCACTAGCCAATATCACACCAAATGTAGGAGAAAATAGAGGAGAACACAGGAAAACAAGACATACACCAGCCTGCAGGCATCACAACTGTTAAAAGGATGCTTGTAGTCTCATGGGTAAACACACACACAAACACAGACATTTACTGTATTTTCACAGGCTTTAGCTTGTACTATATTCTCCTTGACTAGCTAGCCCTCATATTTTTAATCATTCACCTCAAACAATCCTGAAATTTTCCTCACATGTTTATGGGCTTTATATACTTCCACACTTTTTGATTTTCCAGTATAAAAAAAGAGAATGTTAGAAGAATTAAAAGCATTTTGGAAATAACATATCTACCTAAATAATAAAAAGGCATTCTATAGCCTCACATTTACCGTTCAGTTACATTTCCACTGATACTTAAGGTCCAAATTCAAACCTTGGCCAACAAAATATACACTGCACCAGACACAAAATAGTCTCCACAGATCAGCTGCCTATGTGTCTGGTTTTAAAAACAGACAATTCAAAACAAGCCAAGATGGACCTAGAAATCCCTGCTTCCTCTCAGCATTACATCTCACAACACAGAGGCACTAATAGTCCATTACCCATTAAAAGGGACACAGGCAGCAGGACTGAGAACATACAGAATCCCCGTTACTCCAAAACAAGGTTCACTTGGACAAGGGGGAATTTTCCTGTTCTGTGAATCAGCCCTGGAACCTGTCAGAAACCAGAGCCCAGATGATTGAAAACCTCCACAGGCATTGCACAGGCTAGGGCAGACCAGTACAGTTTATGGTCACCCTCTCAGGAGGTGTCAGCAGTTTGCACGAAGCCACCCAAATGCACACTTCAACACTGTTGGTAAGAACACACAATGATTTTCTATATGCTCCAAGGTATCTGGTACAGCATCAAGGGTCAAAGTAACAGAAGGACCCCAGCATAACAGTGTACTACGGCAGGTACCACTGCTGGCCACAACTGCGGGAGTGAAAACAGTTTCAGGTTCTTCAGTGACTGACCCCTCAGGATTGCTTCATTCCATACCTTGTCCATGCTGACAATCTGCAGCTAGACAGCATGGTAAACTGCAGCACATACATTCACAACTATCAGGATGACAGCTCTGTTTCAACAGTAAACTAGTTTGCTGTGGCTGGTATCCACTTTCTACACAACAATGGCAAGTTGCTTCTGCTTGGAACAGGCAGCTTTATATACAATGGCATCACAAGGCCATTGTACATAAAGTACCTCTGATCAGTCTAGAAAAAACCTTTCTTATTCAAAGGTAAGTTCAGGAGTGGCTTAATCATCCCATATTTGCAAGATTAAACTATAACACGATGCTGCACTAAGCGCACTAGTCACATGGAGGCACGGCAGAAATTCATGAATCTGATTTGTATACTTCCTCCATTAACTACTGTTTGGAGTCCAGACTTGCCATGCTCTCTGCAACTGCCCGAACGGACGTTGTAATGAGATAGGGGTCTTTTCTTCCAAGTAACAAGTGATAGGACAAGAGGAAATGGCCTCAAGCTGCACCAGGGAAGGTTTAGATCGGATTTTTTCACTGAAAGGGTTTTCAAATTTAAAGCCCTGGAGATACTTAGAAGACAGGTCAATGCAGCACTTAGGGATATGGTTTAGTGGTGGACTTTGCAGTGCTGGGTTAGCCCTCAGACTTGATGACCTTAGAGGTCTTTTCCAACCTAAATGATTCTATGATTCTATACAATTACAATGGACTATGTGCCTTTCCCACATCCTTAGTTCATGGTTAGGAGGACCTTCCTCAAAAAAACCTGCAGCATATAAAAGCTGTAAATGTATAAGCCAAACATCTGCATATGGATTCATAAAAGAAAGAGATATCACAGACTTGCACAGCTAATTCCTAACATGACACCATCCTTTGAATGCTAGAGAACATACTTCCACATATCTTAACTTTCAGCACAGGCACTAGAATTTGAAACACAGGCTTGATAACGAGGTTGCTGCAAAACAAACCAACAAAAAAGAACATGGAAAAAGAGCATGTGGGCTACTTTCCTCCCTTAATCCAAAAACCATATGCTAGAAAGTATAAATAAGCTAATGAGCATAGCCACAAGGAAAAAAAAGGGAAAAAAAAATGGAAAAAAAAAACCCACTCCACCCCACCAGCCTTTTGTTTCCTAAAAATAGCAGGTAAAAGTCCAAATATTTTAAAATCCAGAACAATCTTTATGAGCTAGTGAGCAATATATTCTGGAAAATAAAAAAGTCATTTTTACAGTAACTAGGCAATGTATATACGTATATATAAACAAATAGCACAAGATAATTTTCCAGAGAAAGAAATAAATCACTACTGACAAATAAGTATCATGCTACATCTCCTCAAAATTTTGCAGTACAGACTGTTCATGTTTTTGAAGATTGATGAACATGTAAATCCCAAGGAAAGAGCAAAGAAGAAAAGCGAACATATTGCAGACACACTAAGAAAACTCTAAAACCAGAAAAAGATGGGAAACTGTAGTAAAATGAAAACTGGATGCACAATTGGACCCTTACTTTATTTCTTTTGTTTTTAAATAGAAGATTAGTTCAAAGGAGTTAACATAGTAAGGAATGAAACAAACTGGAGCAAAATAAATTACTATTTGAACAAAAAAAATCCCACAAAATAACTACCTACACTAATCTCAAACATAAGAAGATAAAAATAAGAAAAGCTTCAATGGAAATTTTGCCCAGAATTTTTGCCAGATTCTTTCCAAACTGGACATTAAAAGCACCTTCAAAAGTTAGCTTTAGCTTCCATGGCTGGCTTTTTGCTAAACACTTTACTTAATTTCTAGCTTTTCCAGAACACAAACCATTTAAAAAGAAACAAGGAATATGTAGCTTTTAGACTAATATTCTCCTGGACAGAAGTATCTATAAAGAACTCAAAAGATTTAATTACTACAGGATGTTCTTAAATTAATATCCTTTGGAGAGAAAGAGCTTTTTCTGTCTAGTAAAACAGTGCAGTACCAGCAGCCAGCTGTTATGGGTGCCCTGCTACACAAAACCAGTACATCACTTACAGCATCTGAAGAGTGCTTACACATTTCAAAAATTCACAGTCTAAGAACTGTTTAAAAGAAAAGAACTTTCTTTTAGAATTTCATTTGATTTCTTAAAATGGCCTTTGATTTGCAGTTTCCAACTCCACATCATTTTGATAATAAATACTGTAAGTACCTTTGTCGCTTCCGTAGTAATAGAAGACCGTCTTACTAATAACACACCAACGTTTCTGCCATTCAAAGCCAAGAAAACTGTGGTCTGAAAAGAATATAATTTGTGTTATATCAGTTTATGTCATTATTGAACACAAATATGTAACTTCTTTTCAAGGGTGAGGTAAGAGGGAGGAGGAGACAAGAAAGACACTAAGGAAAGGAAACAAAATCTGGATATGAAGAAAAGAAACACATGGCACTGAGAAGGAAAGTAAAAATAAAAATTGGTGCTAAGAAAACAAATGGGAATTTGAAATTATATAAAGAGAGAAGTCGTGTGTAACATTAAATATAAGGAAATAATTAAAAACTTCCTAAAAATTTCCTAAAGTTATTGTATCATTAAGAGGGTATTAAAGTGACAATGTAAGATTTATTGAATCAAAGTAAATATTGACTGAACCAAAGCTGAGATCAATATTTGCCCTCTTGAAGGAAAATAAATCTTGATGCTCACTGAAACATGAAGTCAGCATATGGTACTTTCACATACATTCCTAATGTTTTTCTCAAAAATATCTGCAAGTCTCTGAATTATGGCTGACAGTGGACTTTCACAGAATGACTTTATTTGTCAATAAAGAAATAATAATTTCTGTTAATACTAAGAGAGCAATTATGTGCTATGCTTCTTTTCCATAACGCTTCAACATTTCAGCTTCTACTCATTTTATTTATCGCTCCTGTATAAAGTTATTCACATGTACAACATTAAACACAGGCATATAGACTTCTTAAACATGAAATATGCACTAGCTTTGACAAAGACAGCTAGACTTACCTTTTCTACGTTTTTCCAAGTATCCAGCCTTCAGAACAAACTGAAGATCCTGAGCTGCAACAGGAGGAAACTGATTCCCTGAAAGAAAAAAAAAATCTGTTATAGTAGAGTAAAAGCTATGGAGTTTGCTCTCTCAGCATGCAGAAGCTACTGGGAAAAAATGTACTTCTAGTAACAACTAGGCCAGATTATTTTAAGTAAACAACCCTCGAGCTATCAATGTCAGAGCTGTTGTTGCTGTCTCCACCACTGTAGTGAGGAAAAATAGAGTTTTGGAGCTGGCCTTGAAAGTCTCAGAAAGAAAAGTATGAAATTAAACAAGATATGGCAACTTTGTTTTGAACATGATCTGTAAAGCAAGTTGGATAATGAAAGCACTAAGTTTTCAAATGTGCAAACAAAATTAAGAATGTAATTCAACACAAGTATATCAGAATCGTGGTTTTCAATACCAGCTCCACACAAACATATCTTGAAGCAACATAGAAGGTGAGAACCCTCTATTACACATCTACAAAAACAGAAAGCAGATGAAGAGATGATAAAAGGTAATGCCCAGTGTTGATAGATATTGCCTAATTTGCAATCTTACATAAAAGTACTGCCTATAGGATCTGTAAGGTGATACTGGATAAACCAAAGACATTGGTATAGAAGTATACAAAATCCCTGACCTACAGACACTAATTTTAGACTTTGTAGAATACGCCTGCATCTGCAAAATGCTAAGTATCATTCTTTGCATTTTTTCCTTTTTTATCAACTGCTAATTCATACCTGGAAGCATAAGACTGGCCAGTTGATCCTGCCTCAAAATAAAATTTTGACTGTTAAAAATTTGTGCCTTCCATCCTACATCCTTTCCCTCCTAAAACAGCAGAATCATGATTTAAATGGAACTACTGGTATTAAGAATAGGAATATGTTAGATGTGTCTAATATTTAACATGTAGATAAATATCATACTGCTTACCCCAAGCAAAAAAGCAGAACAAAAGGTATTCTTGTGCTGCAGGTATTTTTAAGTGCATGTGAGCAACAGTGAAGTTCCAACTACTTACTGTCATCAAATATTCATGAATCACTGTAGGTAGGTGGCAAGTTTACAAGGCAGCAATTACTCATCAAAACACGTATATGTAATCTCATTACATTGTAACAATATAAAGATGCAAAAAAAGGACTGATATTAGCAGATAAACCCTGCGCTAAGAACACCAATTTAAACTATGCAGTCTGTGTTAAAGATCAATTGTTCTTGCCTAGCCTCTAAAGTGGGGAATGATGCCTCAAGGCAGATCCTCATATTTTCTGGGATTTTAGTTTCACTAAAATCTATAGCTTCACTTAGAAGAGTTTCTATTAGGCCTTTCTCACGAATTGTGAAGGTATGTTTGCATTCCTTTTGAAGACAACAAGGATAGCAGTGCACCCGGAGAAACTCAGGGGGAGCAGATCCAAGGCTGTGTTTAGGGAATTAGAAGGGATCTGGTTGGATGTACCGGGTACACAAGGGTTAGATAACTCTAGTTTATTCTAAGAGGCAGAGTGTTTTGTAGATTAGAAATGTAAGCTGATAATTGTTTTCGCTCTCTTTTGGACCTGGAAAACTCCCATTAAAGAACTTCCCTTTTCCTTCACCTCTATTAACTTTGTTTTGAATTTTGTTCTTCTTTTCCTGAATTTAGGCATCAGAACCATGATAGGTTGGACTTGATGATCTCTATGGTCTTTTCCAACCTTACTGATTCTGTGATTCTGTGATTCCGTGAATATCTGCTCTGGAAGGTGATGTGAATTTTCTGGATATTTAGGTTGTTCCTTAAAACAGATTTCTTTTTTAAAATCAGTGTCCACAAATTAGTTGCTTTACAATGCTCTATTTATTTTAATACAGGTGTAACACAGAAAAGGCAAGAAAAAGAGATAGGAGCTTGTAGAGAATACCATTTTTTAAAGTATGAAAATACTCAATATGAGAAGGCATAATATAACTGGCTGCCTAAACAAGAAAATATTTTGTTGGATACCATAAGAAAGTAGATAGAATTTTATCTACATTGCTATATCCACTTAATTTTTTTATTAATATTACTTTTAAAGAGTAGGAGTACACTAATTTCTACTTCAGCTTCCATGGAATATCATGTTAAAAATACAAGAGTTATGGCTTCACATACATGCATTGTAAAATGATGCAGCTGTTCCCTCACTCGACGATATGCAACCATTGGGCAACGTCAATGAGAATTTAACACAACAATCTCTGCCTGGTATGTGATATAGGTTTAATAGTTACTAAAAAAAGATGATTCAATGATAGTATCATGAGTGGGGGCAGTGAAGAGTTTCACAAATATACACTGTGTGCTGCTTTACATTGGTCATTGGGAGGCATCAGTGTGCAACACTTACTGCTTTACCTCACGCAGTAGGGTTCATTTTCGAACAGTGAAAACCCACAGATGTGGAAGACATAAAACCTAATTAAACAAATAAATAAACAAACAAACAAATGCAGTTCATCCTTTCATTTTACAATTTAAGAATTTCAACTACTATTTGGATTTAATTTTCTCCAATATTGTTTGTATCAGTTTGAGTTTTGATGAGAAGCTTAGCCAGTGACCATTTAGTGAACAGTCAAATCAAGTGCAACAATACAGTTCCAGAGAATCACATACTTTGGGGACTCCCTAATGTTATTCTGTCATGTAAACTATTTCATAGAGTAAAAATTCCACTCTCAGTTTTGCTACTTCTGCTGGGATAAGTCAGGATGATTTGATGATGGTATTTTCTGAAACTACATTTATTTTGCATAGAGCACTGAAAGCTTGTGAAGAAAAGAACATGGATGAAAAAAGGCAGTCTTTCACTGTCTGGTGCCACAACAGAACGCAGTCCTCCTCCCACCCGCAAGCTCTAGGGAAGCCAGTTTCTTTTTCTGTTTCTCAAAGCAACTGAGGGAGTAACTCCACAAAAGAAGCTGCAGCTGGCCAGCCCCATTGCCATTCAAAATCCCTAAGAAGCTGAAGGACAAACAGATCACACACATATTATCTTCTGTTAGAGAAGCCTGGGAACCAAAAAATATGACAGAACTTCAGAGAAACAGCCCGAATTGTAATATCTCAAGACATATAGAGTTGTACAAGAAAAAAAAAGCATAAATCTGCTTAAATTCCTCCTTTGATTGCCCTGTACCTCTAGAAGGAAGGGGAGGGAGAATAAGTAGTATGAAAAGTATAAAGGAAAGAAAGAACTACCCGATTCCCATGAACTGCAGGTGTTGTGCATATGTGGTGGTAAAAAGGCACAGACTTGGTTATACCCTTGCCCTGTACTGGAACAAAAACAAATTTGGAAAGAAAAGAGAATGACATCTTCCTGACAGTTACTGCCTAGAGTCAGCACAGAAGACTCCTAAATTGTGTCATGTCTACCTTTCTTCCATTTTTTCATTCCTTTACTATCTTGTCCACATCTCAACCATGATCTAGAGTGAAGTGCAAGCTCTAGATATGAGAACTTCCAGTCGTAAGTCTGGAATTTAGGTAATAGGTTTGATTTTGCAGTTGTATTCAATCAGAATTACTTCCCTATTCATTTGAAACAGATCAGGCTTGACACAAATCTCATTAAAAAGTATCACTAAAGCAATGCTTTGCCATAGTAAAGCAGCATTTGTTTACATTACACCAGCAGCAGAGATCAGAGACTCATTAGTTAACTACTGCAAGGGACTTTGAATAAGACACTCCTTCTATAAAGAATTTATTTAAGACAGAGAAACACTGCCAAGAAAGACACCATTACTATTTTTTTTAAATAAAGAACTCTGAAGCACTTTAAACAACATGCTTCAAATCACATACTCCTTCTGATCTGAGAGCTCTCAACATCCCATGTTATACTCCCATGTACACGCCAAGACGTCTTCATGACAAGGAGAGTTTTCCCCCTCCCCTGTGGATGCGGGTGGAATGGCCTGAATTCCAGTTTTCTGGAATTTCACTAGAGATTGTCCAATACAAGAAATTAAATGTAGAGATACAAGGAGCTTGCATATAGCACCTACTGGTACAGCCTTTCTTGATTGTGTTAGTGTTTGTTGCTGAGAAATTTATGGCCAAGATGACTACCAGATTAGAGCAAAATTTCTCTCCCAAAATCAGACCAGCCGAGATCACCATGTCTTCCTATCTTCTTCCTAGCCTTGTATGGTCTGTTTCAAGATATGACACGAGGATTTAAAAATAAAGATGTTAAAAAGCCCATAGTCTTCCCTTGTTTCTCCTTTGGTAAATGATAGTTTTTGAAGCAAATTTTAAAGGCCAAAGAAAAAAGTAGCACTGCAAATCATGAAGTGCTCTGTGTCTTGCAGCTGTGTGAGTTTACATGTAGAGAAAGGTACAATTGCTTTTGTGTATTCTTCCAGACATAATTTCTGCTGTCACTGCCCTGACAGCGGACACGCACAGAGTTAAGGATACAAAAAAGGTTGCACTTCCATTCCTGAGTTTCTACCTCAAAAAGAATATTTTGAACCTTATTGAAAAGATCAGACCAATACTATCGAATATTTTGGGAGATGGTTATCTTGCATCCTCAATACACAGTACGAAATAAGTGAGGTCCATCTGCTTAACATTAAAGATTTTCCTTATTCTTGACCACCCACTCACAGAATAATCTCCCATAATAATTTCTCTTCCTATCCTGGTAGGAATTACTTCAATGTACTCCAAATTACAATCTGCAAGTTATGCTCTACGTGCATATTCCTAGACTGATGTGTACAAAAGCCATCAAAGACCAGATAAACATATTTATGAGGCCAAAAACTTCATGTCTTAGAGAAAAGTAAGTTATATGTATAATGCACCAGGCTCTTCCTCCTGGTTCTAGGCACTCTTGTGCCAAGTGAGCAGCTGGCAGTTATTATCCTACTACCTATTTCTGCCAGGCTAAACATTCCTCCAGAGAAAACAAAGTGAAATGCTCTCATTCAAGCATAACGCCAGCCTTTCTACCAGTCATGCTTTGACTTCAGAAAAAAATTGTTATTAAACAGTGTTATTAATGTAGATGTATTATCATACAGGTTCTACTGCAGAAATCCCACAAAGACAGAATATCTTGTGACTTTAGAAAGACCTCAGACTACAGCTTATGGCATGTCCACAATTTTTGCAACTTGGCAATCAAACAGTCAAAAGCCTGAGTGATGCGATTTTTTTCACCCTACTGCAACAGTGAATTTGGTCCACTACTTAAAAACAGTTGCATCAGTGTCACTTCACAGCATGAAATTAAACAACTGTGCCTGGAATTTTGATTTTCTGGAGGATCCAAAAGTATCAACATTTTATTCTATATACAAAATAAATAAAACCAAACCAGGCTGCATTATTCTGCACTGTTTACCAATAGGATTTTTTTTTACTTCTGCAATGTGGGCTAAGGGATACATAAAGCAAGAAATAATTAGAGGTCAATGCATTCAAAAGAAGTGCTTGGCATGCTTATGAGAAGTTAAACAGGCGAAGTGGAGATACATATAATTTAGTAATAGCTAAGTGGTTGATTACAGCTTGCTTTTCTAGTAGAGGACCAATGGTTTAATTGGTCTTTACCAATGGTAAAGACTTCTTGCTCAAATAAGAATAATTTGCTTTTCTTCAGTCCTTGTAAAAGAAAGCTTCCAGGAAAAAATACATTAGTTTGATTATATGGAGAAAACAGTGATTGCTATTTATCTTCTTTTAACTACAAAACTAATAATAATATGAACACTGTTACTGAAAATTATTTTTCCAACTTCCTTTTTATTGTGCTGAAGAACCTTAGTGTTGTCTGCAAATTTATTGAGGGTGCACTCGATCCCCTCATCCAAATACAAATACTGAATAAGACAAGCCCCAGTACTGAGCCAACTGGAGGTAACTCCACTCACTACCACTCTCTGAACCCAGCCATCCAGACAGTTTTTTACCCAGCGAAGAGTACACCTGTACAAGCCATGGGTTCCCAGCTGCTCCAGGAGAAGGTTGTAGGAAACAGTATTGCTGCTCAGTTAGACAACATCCACAGCCTTTCCTTCATCCACTAGGGGGGTCAGCTGATCATAAAAGGAGATCAGGTTGGTCAAGCAGGACCTGCCTTTCTTAAACCCATGCTGGCTGGGCCTGATCCTCTGGTTGTCCTGTGTGTGCTGCAAGATGGCACTCAAGACGATACTTCCGTAACTTTCCTCAGCACCAAGGTCAGGCTGACAGACCTGTAGTTACCTGAATCCTCCTCCTAGCCCATTTGTGGATGGGTGTCACACTGGTCAATCTTCAGTCAGCTGGGACCTCCACAGATAATCAGGACTGATGATAAACGATGGAGAGCTCTTCTGCCAACTCCTTTAGTGCTCTTGGCTGGATCCCATCCGGTCCCACAGACTTGAGTGTCTAAGTAGCACAGCAGGTTACTAACTGCTTCCTCCTGGATTTCTGGGTGTGTCTCTTCTGCCCCTGTCCCTGTCTACAAGCTCAGGGGTCTAACTGCCCTGAGGATAACCTTCTGTTGAAGACTGAGGCAAAGAAGGCATAAAGTGCTTCAGCCTAGTGCTTCAGCCTCTTCTGATTAAGTTATTACAATGCTCCCCTTCTGCATCTAATATAGGATGGAGATGCTCCTTGGCCCTCTTTTTGTTGTTAAAGTATTTATAACAACACGTTTTATTATCTTTCACAGCAGTGGCCAGATTAAGTTCTAGCTGAGCTTCTGCTTTCTAATTTTCTCTCTACATGACCTAACGACATCCTTGTACTCTTCCTGAGTTGCCTGTCCCTTCTTCCGAAGGTCATAAACTGTTTTTTTAACCCTGAGTCCCAGCAAAAGCTGCCTGTTCAGTCAGGCTGGTCTTTTTCCCCACCAACTCATCTTTTGGCACATAGGGGCAGCCTGGACCTGAAGGAAATGCAGAAAATAGGGCATTTCATCCTCAAGCTCTGGGCTTTTATGCTATCTCTCAGGCTGCAATTCAGAATTGGCAGAGATATTTTGAAAATATTTGTGTTAAAGCTGAGCAAAGAAGAAGTAATGTTCCAGTAATAAAAAAAAGGAATTTTGTCTTCTTTTTCTCCCTCCTACTCCCTTCTCATACACTCCCAAAATTCTTCACATATCATTCTTTTTTTTCTAAAAATATAGCATTTACCCATTTTAATAGCGACTACAGAGGGATTCAATTATCTTTGAATCTGTACATAGCAATATATTGAGATCACATCTGTTGCACAAGCACTGTGTATCTAGGCTAAAGAGGAGGTAGTTTACTTTCACATGCATATCTTCTCCCTACAATTACCTTTTTTTTATTAAAGATAAGATTAATGAATAATGATTTTTTTTTAATCCAATTTCCTAGAGTCTTCTGAGTAATGAAAAGTTATCACTAGGAAGATCATACAGAATCCCATTAGCTTCATTGACTGTCTTGAACACTTTCACATAGAAAACTTCAGTGTTTTGCAAATGTAGAAGCCTGATAGCTGTAAATTAGTTTAACATGCAGAATCAAAAGACAAATGTTAAAGAAAACACATTTTAAAACATTGGTTCACAAAAAGTTAGCATTTCAGTCTTCAAAGTGCTTGTTCCAAAGACTGTCTAGTCTGAAGTTTTGCTCTGGAGCCATCTGAGCATTACCCATTGTGTTCTCTAACAGTTTACAATAATTGTCACAGAACAACTTGCCTTGATATATTCCTCTAAGAAGAGACAGCAGTCTATTTTATTAAAGAATACTTAAAGCAAGATCATATGTTTCTACTTTTAATTCTTTCTAATTTGGGATGTGAAGTTTGGGTTACAAACAGTAATACCACACCCTCAGAGGCCTAAATACTAAGTATTCTGGACTCCTCCCTTGGAAGGACAGTGGTATGAGCCTTTCTCTTCTCTTTCTTCCTGTAAACAGAGAAGAAGGCATTGGGCCAGACAGCCTAAAAAATACTGCAATGGATTCTTTACAAAAATATCTAGTTCTTTTAATCAGTTAATAGGCTTCAGATCTCTTTTTGTCATTTTCATTTACCCCCTAATTATATAACTGTGTACTTAGCTATGTTAAATTTTAAATATCTGACATCTATGGCTTCTCAATCCTCATTAATTTTCTGAGAAAAGTTTCTTTAGTAGTTGTAACCTATTTCCTTTGACAAAGATTTTTTTTTCTAACAAATTACAGGAGTCAGCCAGCTAGACTCCATTCACCAGGATCCACAGCCTAATGGAATTATCTTGGATCACGTACTCCACATACAAACTTAACTCTGAATTTATAAACTAATATTGTTCTGGATTTATGCATTCTTTTGATGGCTTTCAAATTGCTTCTTAAATACCCATTGTTAGATTTTGCATACCATCTTACCCCTTGATTTATATTTGACTTTCACACAGGTATGTATTAAAATTTCACAAATTACACCCATGGCACATGGAAGGGTCAGGGAGGGAAAGTGCTGTTTTCTGCTGTAAGCAGACATTATCCCCCAGGGTTATAAAAGAGGCCATTGCAAGCTTCACAGGAGCAGCCCTCCCGCTTCTGCTGTTTCTCAAAGTTTCTGAGACAAGAAGACAGAAAGAAGATACAGCTGTAAAGAAAAGGTCTCTTGTACAGCATCTCCCACTCACACCACTGTAACGTAAGGCAGAAAAACCTAAAAGCTTTGCTCCTACCTTAAAGTTTATTCAATCATTTCAGCACACCACAGAAAGGTTCCAGTCAACCCAGAAGCCCACACTACTGCTATCAGAAAAGTGCATCAGTGGAAGAGATTGGCAATACAAATTTTGCCTATGCAAAAGAAGCTCCTACAACAAAGCATCTTACTTTGTTAGGAGAAATAAAGTAGGGAGGAAAACTCAGACTTAAAAACAAATGCCTCTGCTTTGCAGATAGAACCAAGTCAAAACAGACCATCATGGATCAATTAGAGGCACTGGGAATTCTCATGAAATGATGCAGGCAAGCTGAAATTTCCCAGCATTGCCTCACAGACAAGCACACACATCCAATTCTGATTAGAAACTCTAAGTAAAGACTCTGAATATCTACATGATGGCTGAAACCACAGAAAGTGCTGGTAGCTAATGACAGAAAATTAAAAGGCCAGGAATAAAGAGTCTACAGCTGGAATATGATCAGCATGATGTCAAATTGCATATGGATAGCATCTTTAACCACATCTTGATTCTTGATTTCACAGATGACTAACAGGAAAAAAGTTCCATGGCTTTATCAAACAGCAAGTTAAAAGTTAGCATTTAGTATGTCCGAGTGAAAAATACAATTTTCAGCTTAACATCTAAAATATCTGGAAAAGGTAATAGTACTACAAATGTACACTGCTATTTACCACTATTTTTAAATAGCCAACTGGTAAGCATAAGAATCCCTCGGAAATAACCACGTATCAAGGCACCTTAAGAAAGACTAAGAGTAATCAGAACTAAAAGTTCCCTATTACTTTCCTGATTTTGTCATAATGTTTTTAATTAGCAGTTTTGAATTTCATCTTTGGGCAACTGGCATGCCTTATTCAGTAAATAAACCTAAACTGAGATCAAGTGATGACAACTATTTAACTGAACATGAGAATGATTTAATGTGTTTTGGTAGAAAAACTGCCAAATGTCATTTACTGCAAAGTTAAACAATGAATTTTCAAATTATATTTCAAAATTAGTAGTACACGTTCTTTTAGTTTTAGTGTTCTAGAAATCAAAGTATTTACAGTATTTTCACAGATCCAAATAAATCATTGTAGCGAACTCTGAGTCCTACCCAAATTTTGGTAATACATTCCGCCCTCGAGTACCACGGTACCGTGGGTCTTGTACCCCCTGCCCACACAGCCCTCCCTCAGCATAGAGTGGCAGCTCATTAATATGCAAATTTGTCCCGGGTCGCTCCGCCCCCTCAGCTCTGGAGCGGCTGCAGGGCATTCCCGGAAGTTCTTTGCACGCTCAGGGGAGCAAAGAGGGTCTCCTCTGCCCCATCCCTGCCTGGGGTGTCCTCAGGAATTGTGACAAATGAGTCCCTGAGCCCACGCCGCCTCCCAAGCAAGTCCCAGGCTTTGGCTGCCGCTGCTGTGGGAGCTGCAGCGGGCGGAGGAGGCACTGCAGGGCTCTATATACTTCATGTGTGGCCAGTATGCCGGCACTGACAAAGCCTCCACTGCCATCTCGCTCACATGTTTCAATGCCAAGTGCCTCCATATTAAAAAAAAGATTGTTCAAACCCAGGAACCTGGGAATTTTTTTTTATACAGGACATGTTTGTGTAAATATCTCCTCTGGGATGTGGGAGTGGACGAGGGGAGGGGAGAGGAGGGGAGGGAAGGTAGGGGGAGAAAGGAGCTCCAAAAGGGGCAGGCAGGGGCAGCAGTCAGAGCCAGAGAAGAGTCAGAGAAGGAGACCGCTCCCTCCCTCCTGCAGACAGCCAAGGCTGTCATGGGACTGTGAGGGATTGTGCCAAGCTGTGCATCACCACTGAAACCAAGCTCAGGACCTAGCACTGGTCCTGGAGCAAGACCTACCCCTCCTAAATCTGTTCTGAATGGGCTTGAGCTCTTGGTCATCCTTCAAGTGTTGCATGATAGTGCCCAGTACTATCTGTTCCATAACCTTACCTGGAACTGAGGTGAGGCTAACAAGTCTGTAGTTTTTTGGATCATCCTTCCGGCCCTTATGTATAGGGGTCGCATTTGCCAACTTCCAGTCATCCAGGACCTCATCTGTGGTCCAAGACTGCTGGTAAATGATGGAGAGCGGCTTAGCAAGCTCATCTGCCAGTTCTCTCATCACTCTGGGGTGAATGCCATCCAGTCCCATGGACCTATGGAGATCTAAATGGATCAGCAAGTCTCTAACAACTGCCTCCTGAATTACAGGGGGACAGCACTGTACCCTGGCCCCATCTACTGGTTCAGGTAACCAATCATCATGAAGACAATCTACCCTACTGTTAAAGACAGAAGCAAAGGAGACATTAAGTACCTCTGCCTTATCCCCATCTCTAGTTACAAAATTTTCCTCCATATTCAGTAGGGAGTGGAGGTTGCTGCTACCCTTCTTTTTGCCATTGATATATTTATAAAAGCTGTTCTTATTGACCTTCACAGAAGTGGCACAGAGGTACTTGTCTTAGTTAACATATGATAAGAAAACCCAAGAAAGGTATACATACAGTTTGTATACTATAATGTTTTAACTCGTTAACTGCACTGGTGGAGAAGTGGAGCAGAGTGAGAACTTCAGAGGGAAAAAAAATTACAAGCAGCAATGCCTTTGTCCACCTGGGGACTCACCAGGTGGGACAGCGGCTATCTTCACTGCATTACTTGCCCGAGTTCTGCGGCCCCTCCCAGCACTCCTGTGCTGTTTCGGCTGCCCTTGCTCGGACCGGGGTGGGCACTGGGGGGACGGGACACAGCCGCCTCACTCAGAGTGGAGTGGAGTGGGCTGGGCACAGCGCGGATGCAGTGCCAGCAAAACTGCTGCGGCCACCTCGCTCACAGCACAGCAAGGTGGATGTGGTGCGGGCAGAGCAGTGTGCCTGTGGTCTGTGCAGCACAGCATGGGGGACTCGGAGTGGAGCGGGGCGAGCACAGCGCAGATGCAGCGCCGGCGAAACTGCTGTGGCCACCTAGCTCAGAGCACAGCGAGGAGGATGTGGCGCAGGCAGAGCAGTGTGCCTGTGGTCCGTGCGGCACGGCATAGGGGTTGATTTGAATATTCATTACCGTCTAATTTGAATATTCATGACTGTCAGTTCATGCAGACGCAAAACCGACCTCTCCAATCGCAGAAAAATCATGGTGTGCAGTAGTGAAGCCACAATATGGGAAGCGCGAAGTCGAGAAGGCTGACTGTAGTACCATGCAAGCTAGGTTTTATGCAAATCACACATGAATTTGAAAAAAGCACATAAATTTTTTTCCTTTTAATTTTATCATTTCCCTTTTTTTTTTTCCCTGTCTCCTCTCCTGGGTATCCTCTATTTTGTTTCCGCTTCCAGAAGCTAGCTTAAACCTCCTTTAAAAAGTCTTGAGAGAAAAAAGGAAAAAAAAAAAAAAAAAAGGAAAAAAAAAAGTACTGTTTGAGAAGTGCCAAATATAACTAAAGAGAAAAATCATCCAATGTGAATTTCTATCAGTGAGAGGGATACAGTCGGCCCTCTTCCACTTCACATCCCCATATTGTGGCTTCACATCTTAGCAGCGTGATTTTTCAGCGATTAAGGAGGCCCATTTCGGGACCGTGCATGCGCAACTTGACACATGATTATTCAAATTAGACAGTCATGAATATTCAAATCAACCCCGACATGGTGCCGCACAGACCATGGGTGCACTGCTCTGCCCGTGACGAGCCGCGCCAGCCTCACTCTGCCCCTCCACTGTGGGCTGCACTGACCCCTCACCCCGCGGCTCCACTTGGGGCCGCGCTGGCCCCTCCCGCTCTCTTTGGGCCACCCCGGCCCCCCTCCATCCCCTCAGCTCCACTACGGGCTGCCCCGGCTGCCCTCACTCCCCTCAGGGCTGCTCCAGGCAGCCCTGCCTCCCCTTCTTCCCCTTGGGGCCACACCATCTCCCCCCGTTCCCCTCGGGGTTGTCCCACCGCGCCCCATGTCCCCGGCCGAGCAGAAAAGGGGGTTTTCCTGGCATGGGGTGGCTGCAAGCACTGGGAAGCGCCAACACAAACACCAATACACAGCAAGGCCGTGCCAAAACAGCACCAGAGCACCGGGGTGGTCATGTGAGGGTGCAGGGCAAATTTGCATATTAATGAGCTGCCAATCACCACAGAGGGTGGGCTTTGCGGGACGCGAATAAGACCCCGGTACCGTGGTATAGGAGACCTGACTGTATTTGAGCAGGCGAACATTTTAAGTGCTGCTCTGATCAGAATCCTAACACAGCATCAATACAATAAGCAATATCAAAGGAATCCTGGGAAACAAGGAAATCCTCAGACTACCACAAAACACCAACAAAACCCCCAATGTAAACTGCTTGAAGTTTTATACTATATGGAAGTCACTTAAGCCATCTGGTAGGCCTCTTGGATTAGCTGTGTAGTCTGCGAAGTTCCAACTGTTATGACTTCTGGCCAAAGGCTTGGCCTGCTAAGCTTCTGAAAGAAAACATATGTACACACTTCGAACATTGCAAATGCTCCAACATCAAGCTCATATCCTTGATCAGAAAATGTTACAACATTACTAGTTGGAGCTGAAAATCTTTCATCTGTATAAAGGATGAGATTTGAACTCCTATAGTCAGCTAAGAACACACCTTTAAAAGTGGCAGTTGCAGATTTCAATGAAGAAATCTTTGAAAGTTAGCTTTCATTTTCCACATTTTATGTACTCCTGCAAACACAAAATTACTCGAATGTTCTGCCTCAGTGCCTCATTTTTGATACATTCTTCTACTATGGATAATTTAAGTACAAAGCTGTGCTCAGTGATCAGTGAACTATCACACTAAAAGCTCCCCTGCACTTGAAAGCTAATTTGGTTTAAGATGGAGGTATAACTTTACACTGCAGTCTGAATGTAAAGACAAGCCTTTTCAAAATAACAACAAAAGAAGAAAGTTTCATGCAAGCCTTTCAAGTTTTCCTACTGCTGCACACAAAATGCAGATCAAATATCATTCATCATGTAGAAGTAGGAAACTCTGGTACAATTACAGTCTCTTGTAATGATAAAATTGCATTTACCAAAATCAATATACAGAGCAAGACCATGAGAAAAAAACTGAATGTGACTAACACAGTGCCTTTAATTCCAAGTCCTCTGAAAGAGGTAATAAAGAGGTAATAAAAATCCAAAGGTTTTGTGGTCAAAAAACCACATTGCTCTTTTCATACTTCCCTTCACAAGCTTGCTACCACAAAGACAAAATATTCTTCTGCTTTCCTGTAATTGCATGGGACCAAACGGAAAAGAACAAGGGAAACACTGTAGGAAGCCAGCAGAGCACACTGCAGGGAGCCAGCAGAATACTCCTATGCTTCCTGAAAGCTTTCCAGAGGTAAATTTCACTTGCCATTCACCTTGAAGTACTGAGAACGACCACCTTAGCAACTCCAGTTTTCTGAATGACTGCACTAATATTTTCCACTCCAGTTGAAGGCTCCAGAAGAAATCCTACAATTGAAGATGCAAGCAACAAGAACTCTGGCAGAAGCTCTTTTTCTCTGAACAAGAGAGAGGCAATCTGACTAACTGCTCCACTTCTCATGTAAGTCCCATTTTGTTACATCTAGTCAATCGAAACATCCACTTTAATTTTTCTATGATCTAAGTTATGCCAAGCTACAGAACATATTTCCACCAAAGAACTCAAAACTGCAAACATTTTTTTAAAAAATAATACACAGTATTTTCTTCTAATTTAAAAATTTATTAATTTAGTTCTCTTTAAAAGTGCACAAAAATAATAATTGTGTCAAAGCTAGAGTGGTATTGCCAACTTTCATTGGAGTTAAATTTAAAGTTGATCTACGAACACCAAAAAAAAAAAAGGAAATAGAACTTTTAATGGAAATGCTGACACAACCTCCACTATGACAATGCTAACAGCACGGGTCTAATAAATCTGTCAGTTTCTGTAATGCCTATGACAACCCCATTAATATGAATGATGTGCACTTCACATGGCATACTACATAGCAACTGCACAAGTTATATCATCTTCATTCTGAGTAACAAATCAGTAATCAATATTTGTAAAAGCAGACTAATCCTTTGCAAAATCACTGGTTTAATGATTGAAGAGTTTGCTCAATTTACACAGTTAATCCCTCTTCATCTGCTTGAGCCCTCTATTTATTCCAGCCACTTACAGTGGTAGCTACAGCAGATTAATACATCCCCCTATGCTAAACATGTCTTGACAATTGACCCAGCATATTGCTGTCAGGATAATCTTTACAAACACTGAGCTTTTCTTACCAAGCCTGAAGGCATCATTTAGAAATCAAAAGTTTACAAATACTCTCAGAAAGATCTCCTCACACAAATTATCACTTCTCCATTGAATTATTTCATGGAGACAGTACCTATTGTCATATTTTATGGCCCAAAAAAGTACTCTGCTGTCCTCTTTTTTTTATTACTAAAGTTAAAAATTGCTATAATTATGAAGCTACACAGAGATTTTTTTTAATTAAGAAATTCCAATAGAAACAGGAAAATCAGCAAGAAAATAATGTGTTGTAGCATATTGACTGGTGAAAAAATTAGATGGCCATCTGTGTAAATAGATGTAAATTATTATCCTTTATAAAAAAAAAAATCTGAAGCAGTAGGACTAAATTAAGATTACAGAAAAAGAAGAAAGGTCACCATAGTGAAAAAAGAAAAAAAATAATGTTGAATTAAAAGAGAGACAAAAATATTTCATTACATCTACATATACCTCTGTAGCTCTGAACTGAAGTTTACAACAAAGACTGGAGTGGTCCTTCAATTTTGTTGTCCATTTTAAGATTTTTGCCCCTACAAGAGGCAAATATTAATCAAAGCATATTTTTCTAAACAACCAAGAAGAATTAATGTAGTCTTAGTGTCCTGGTTTAGTTTTTTTTGCTGCTCTGGCAGCGAGGGGGTTAACAGCTCAGCTCTTGCCTGGGCCTCGGTCACTGCCATGGCATTCAAGGTTATAGAGATAGAGACGTCTCTGTGAATAAACATATTTGGGAGAGAAGAAAAAAAAACCTAGTAGCAAAATGTAGAGTGCCGAGTCAGGACGTGTGTAAGAAGCTGGAAACTATGAGGGCCCACCCAGGCCTATTAGAGAGGGGGTAGGAATGTTCTTCCAGGCATCCCGCTGCTGCTCGTGAATTAGATGGACCATGGTGTAATCCTATGGAACAGAGAGAGAGGAACAGTGATGCAGAATCCATCTAAGCCACGACTGAAGATGGAGATCAAGCTGCAAAAAGCTGCAGATGTTTTTCAGAGCCCAGAAACACAAGCCTGGAGCTGAGAGCTCGGCAGAGATCCTTTGGACAGACGTTTTGTGCATTGTGGTAGGATCTGAACTATGTACTTTGGGATGGGCTCATTATGATGCAGCAAAAAAAGCCAGTACTTAAAAGCTGCATCCCAGCTATGACTCTGGGACAACAGAGAATTTCAGAAGAACTGTCGTCCCCGGGTCGAGATCTCACTTGGGAAAGGGTCATGAAAGACTTTTACTCTCGTGACAGAGAGCGAGAAAACTTTATGAAAGGGCAGAGAGATGGTTCCTACCCTGGATCTGGTCAGAAATACCAACTTGCCGGGTTTACCCCTACCCTATGCTCCCCCTTTGTCCCCTGGTGAAAAAAGGGAATATGAGATTTATTGTAAGAGAAGGAGGGGTGGGGGGAAAAGGTTGCCTTTTAAATAATGCTTCTCACATAAGTTCTGATCTTGTTAGTTAATAAATAAATCCTTTGTATTCTTCACTGGTAGTTTGCCTTGCTTTAGCATGTGACCAGTTTTATTTTCCAGTTTTTCCTCCAGGAGAGGCTGTGGGTGAATCTCTGGCATCCAGCCAGGGTCTAAACCACAACACTTAGGTACACCCTAAATTCATACTAATCTTCCATATCTATTAAGTTATTCATGCTTAATTCATCATTGTATACAACAGCAGAAGTTAGATTATTGACAATTTAAATTGACAATTTAAATGAGTAAATCTGGAAAATATTTTATAAGGTATAAATCTAAGTATTTGTGTTTAAGGACAAATAAAGCAGAAATCCTTAAAAAGCTAATTCGCGTGATCAATTATGTCATAGTTCTTATGGGTTTTGGTAACTTATTTCAGAGAAGCATAGGCATAAGAACTTTGACATCCATACATTAAATCTCAGTGTTAGAATAGGACAACTGCTTAATTCTTGAATTTTTCTAACAGCAAGAAAAGACAGCATTAAAAAATCACCGAGCAGACTAATTTGATGGGGGTGGTTGACTGTATTCTTTTAAAAAACAAAGGCATTAAGGGAGAAATCAGAGAAACTGATGCTCAGAAGAGAAACTGAAACGTGCTGGTTTGGCCAATACATTAACTGCTAGGCTACAGAGCCTAAATTATCCAACTGGTTCTAGCAAACAAAACTGGTAGAGCACAGAACATTGACTTAGTCATCGGGTATAGTCACAGCACATAATACAAACTTGATGTGCTTGGCTATTTTAATTTGAAATAAGTCCAGAGGACTTCACTGACTTGAAGGGCAATGATGAACTTCAACACTGAAGGCCATTACAGCACAGACGAACAGAATCTTAAACAGATTAACAACCTAAAAATCAGCATATATTTGTTCCCTTCATTTCACTGTTGAAGTCATGTCATTCTTAAAAACAAAAAATGTGACTGAAGATGGGATACAATATGGAAAAACCTAAAGTTTATCACTCAGTTATCAAACACCATAAAGTGTCACTGTTGAACAATATCACTTGTAGGGTGAAGAGCTGAGCTGCAGCACAAAACAAATCAGCATATTACAAGAACAAAGGGAAAAAAACCAAAAAGACACACCAATCTACTGACTCTCTCTTTTCCGCCATAAGAGATATGACTAACCACCTGCACCTACCTATGGTGACAGACTCAGAGGCAAAGACTGAATTTCACACATGTGTCATTTGTGGTGTCCCTTTCAGGTCAAGTAGAAGAAGGGTGAATTTAGGTACAATTATTATCCTACAGCACGGTACAGTGCAGCAAATAAAACATTCTCTTTGCAAGTTCTGCAAGAATTTTAGTCAATCAGAAACTCCAACTCAGAATCAAAATTATTTTCTAGAACTAAAAGTCTAGATCTTCACTTGAAGAAAGTAATTAAAAAAAGATGAAATCTGAATCTTACTGGCTAAAGATCACACTAGAATGTAAGAACATTAGGAAAAAAGCCATTTCACAGGTATGTGAAAGATTACAAATTGCATATTGGCTCAGATTTATTAATCTTCTGTTATTCAGATGTTCATAAATCAAAGCTCACTGAGCTGGAAGCTGTTGCATAAAATATTTTTTAAAGGATTTCTGTAATACAGAATATGATCTGGTTTAGGAATTTCAAACCTCTGGCAAATTCTCACAGGGGACCTCAGCAAAGCAATAACGTTACAGCTCATACATAGCTTCAATATTTAGTTGGGTTATGGCAAAAGTGTTTAATCTTCTCTAATTTGCAATACCCCAAGCAATCAATGAAAAGAGCAAGGATTGCAAAAACACCTATTGCAATTGATGTGAACACGATGAGTACCCTAGACATTGCATAGACAATCAAAGGAGGGTTTCACTTTACCCTCACTTTTACTAGCTGACTAGTTGAAAAAGCCCAACTCTACTTGGTCTTGACTGACCAGTAGATGGAAGTTGAAACCACCAGGGGGTTTTCCTGAAAGCTTCCAGAAACGTGGCTAAAACACACAGAGTTTATTTAGCTACTCATTATGACTTTTTAAAAGTATGTCATATGGTACTTCAGAGAGCTCAGTCTTCTGAGATTTAATCTGATAATATCTTACGTGTTTTCCTATGAACCATTAAGTGTTAGCAACTAGCAGAAGAGGCTCCTAATTTGGTCTCTAAATTATACAAGTGTCAGAAAGAACAAATGAGTAAGCAAACGCCATTGAGAAAGCCTGCAGCTGCAGCAAAATCCTAACATACACTGGACTTCTGTGAACTCTGTCCCACTGCCATTCAGTGACACTCAGTTAGGAAAAATGACTGGGAGACAGAGTAACAATTGGTAGAACCACTGAAAGACACAGCATGGCCAGACTCCTGCTGTACAGCACCCCAAGATGCCAACAAATGGCACGCTGCTTTTGCCTCCAAACCTATAATGAAGGACTGAATGAACATCAGGATAGCGAACGAGCTGCAAGTGTCCACAGGGCTCAGTTAGGCAGCCGTGGCTCATGCTTGAGGCCAGGCTGCAAAAACGGGAGAAGGAAACCAGCTGGAGAGATCAGACTGCAGGTGGCAAGACTGACAGGCCAGAATGCTGAAATCCTGAAGCAATTCTGTAAAGGCAGCAACAGTCATGAAATATTGCCCAAGGTGCCTGTTAACCCTTTAATGCACACTCATCCTTTGGACTCCTCCTGTAGCTGCAGCATTGACCATGGCAGAATAAATACTAACACATTAAAAGGTTGTAATTGGTTTAACAAGATACTTTCAGCAGCTGACAGCCAATTAAGTCCTCAGTTGAGCTCTAAAAACCTTATTTCGATTTTCCAACTGAATATAAAGACATATCTCTAAGCATATCAGCACTCCAGTTACAAAAAGTAATACCCTCCTTTTAGGATTTTTAAGCAACTTTCGTACAGGTGATGTAGAAGATCCATGATTATTTCAGGTCTTTCATATGACTAAAGGTATTATCAAAAATATGTTTCAAGCAATATGCATTTTCCCTAAGAATATTGTAGCATGGGGTACTTTTACCCACAGTTTGAAGCATAGCTTTATAAATTTTCCATATTTTAACTGGTCAGTGTAATCCAATTCCCTGTGTTCAGTATGTCATTTTACCAGCATAAAGGAAGGAGTACTTTGCTTTTTGACATCCCAAAAGAAATAAGCATGCATATATGATGACTAATCCATTACACATTTCTCTACACAGGTCCCTATCATACAGAAACAGGAGTGAAAAGATGTACTTCAAGGAAAATTCTGTGTTGAAAATGATCAGTTGATTAGGTACAGGGCAAAAAAATATACACAGACATTGTCAACACTTCTGTCATGTACAGAAAGGAAAATTAAGAGTCATTTGTTATTCTCAGTTGGAGAGGTCACTAATGTTATCTTGCACATGATTTGATGCACTACATATGATTAATGCTTGTTTAAAGGACACTGCCAAGGTCTCTAGGTCAGACTGTGACCTTCCATTTTTTCAGATCTCCATAGGCAGAATATTAATAATTCTGGAAGCGCTTTCTTCCCTCTTTAAAATAATTTAATACTCTCTGCTACTACTAAAACAAAAGTCCAATAGTAGAAGATGGCAAAAGAGCACAAAAAATTCCAGCACGGAAGCATTTGTTTCACAATTATCACTTGTATTGTATTATTTTAAATGACTGGGTCAGTTGTAACTACATATCATATTCAAAGACTTTCCATTCTAACTGCATAGATTTTCACTACTTCATGTATATGCACATCTCAGTACTTTGGGATACAATTACATATGCTTCCTCAAAGTCATTTCTAATTCTTCAAAATTTTAAAGAAAAATGCAAAGTGAATGTATTTGCGTAGTTTTTTTAAAAACAAAGTTCTCAAAACTAAGAAAAACATCACTGTGATGTTGCATTTGCATACAATGTGTACAAATTGTATTCTTTAATCTGTTCTCACATATCTGGCTAGAGCTTTAGTTCTCTTAAGTCTAAGTTTAGGCATTAGAAAATACAGAGTCAAAATGTGATTAAAGGTGGGGGGGGGGGAAGGGAAGGGCCAAACTCCTGGGATTGCCTCACTATTCACAAGTCTTCGGGAACTGAACTGTTGTCTGAATCATGCATGGAAATATCAAGTTTATATCACTATAGATGCATATAATTTTCCGTCCATGGATATGACAATAGCTGAGGCAGAATGCCCATGATCATCTTCAAACAAGAAACAACCATTACCACTTTTTCCCCTTTTTAAGCACAAAACATTCTTAGCAATAAAATTAGATTTGTTTTTCAAAAACAGAAGAGGACTGCAAAATTTTTTTCAGATTTTTTTCCCCATAGCTTTCCAGCAGCTCTAAGAGGAAGAGACTTTTATACATCATCATTACATGACACTTGCTTCAGATATAAAAGTATATCTATATAGTTATATTTTTCCCTTTACAGCTGTACTTCCAAATGTTTAATAACAGGCTGATTACTATACTGTCCATGTACTATTCTGCTTTTCCACAGGGTAGCAGTGTGTTTCAGAACAAGGCCACCACTGTGGGAATATGAATGAGTACACAAAATCCCCACAGAAAGCAGCTGTTCCCTCTTGTACTTATGCAAATGTAAGAATGCTAAATAATGAGGCTAGCTTTATTTCACAAAACCAGACAACAGAGCCAAAGTGGACTACAGCAAAGTTTTTGTAGGGAGCAGTGAACTGCAGTCTACAAAAAAGGATACAAATTGTCCTTAATATTCTCCATCATGAGAATCAAGCTTTTGAGGAAAATATTGATTCATTTCTCGCAAAATTAATCCAAAATTAAAGTTATTTTTAATACCCCAAAGACAAAGACATAGATGCATCTTTAATAAGGCACTGAGTTCATTCAAAAAAAATTATCATGTAATTAAGACAGAAGTCTGGACATTTTTTCCTCCCCAATACTATCAGTCTTACATATGACCTTGGACAAGTCATTGAATCTAACTCAGTTTTCCTGTCCAAAAAATGGAGATAATACTTCTGCCCAGGGCTACTGGGAAGCTAAATTCATCGTCCATAAACGTGATTTGAAATAGCAAGGTGAAAGGGCTTTATCAGTGCTACGTACTGCTGCATTTTTCATTGCTTTTAATAAGCCTAATGAAACCATGTAAATTTTGAATGACAACATTAAGCAGATTTTCAGGCCAGCTCTTGCTAGAAGTAAAAGGCATTACAGATTTCTTGAGATGACCCCGATTTGAGCTCTGACAACTAATGGCTGAGTCAGAACATTGCTATGTGAAGTACTGTGAAGAGTCTTCCAGATGTCAGTTGTTCTAACAGGGGACCGTTTATTCAATACTAGAGAGCAGTTGCACCAGTGATGAAGGAGGAAGAAGAAATGGTTCAATTTGTTGGTTAAGCCACGAGCAACACTAAAATCTTTCAGAGCTTGTGACTGGCATTCCCTAGTGAAGTTTAGTACAAACTATGATGCTTACACCAGCAAGTGCACAGACAACAAGAACAAATTTACCAAACCAAGAACACACAAGCCACAGGTTAAACTGCACAGTTTCCCGTACTGATCAGATACAATCCCTTATCATAAAAATCTGCCACCATAGATCCAGAGGGATTTTGGTAATACAGTGATCCCTCATTACTTGTGGGCTGTTGGGTCTGGCCCTCTTCACACAAGTCCTGGAATCCACAAAGATAGTGAATCCACTAAGTAGTCAAGTATGCCACACCCGTAGCCACGCTCCCTCCCCTAATAAGGTCTGGAGGACAGTCCTGAGAGCGGGTCTTATCTAAGTCGCCTGGGGGCTGCCCAACATGGCTGTGCTCTGGCAAGGGAGGCGGGCGGCTGCTGCATTTGGCAGCACGGCAAGCGCCGGGGCGGCCAAGCGGCAGCTGCAGTGGGCAAGTGCCGCCCTAGCAGCAGGCCCCGGCCACAGGACCTGCCTGACTGTGGGCACACAAAGGGGACCACAGGGGTGAGGGGGGAAGGTGGCTCCCACTCCCGCACAGACACACACAATTCTCCTGCAGCCTGGCAGAGAATAATGCCAACCATGCAGACACCTCGAGGGCCCCCGTTGCCTCCACCAGTAACCGCTCCAGAAGCTTCTCCAGCTCCTTCCCGCCCATCCTGGCATGGCGTGGGTGCCTGCCTCCTCCCTTGCCCCGCCTTGGCGTGGCCAAGCACCAGCCTGGCAGCCCCCACGGGACGGGGGAAGGTACCTCCCACTCTCACACAGAGATACACACAATGGCAGCCCCGTCACCCCTTCTTGTAGCCCGGCAGAGGACAATTCCAGCCATGCAAAAACACACATTTACACTAAACGCATCCCGGCCATGTCGCAGTGGCTCCCGGCTGGGACCCATTTACATATTCATGACCAGACTGAGTTCACGGTAGGTTCTGTGTGTTCTGCACACATGCCAGGTCCCACAGTTCGCTGCAAAATCAACAGTGACTATTCAGATCCCGCACATTATGGATCACAACTATGAGGAGGATCACTGTAATATAAATGCCTTAAATTCACAATCCATAAAGAACGCCCTTTGACAGTATGTCTTTTGCAACAATATTGAGTGTCACGTCTCAACCTCACCTAACTGATACATGCTTAGGGTCAACACATTTGCTGCTCTACAAATAAAATGTTACATACGTTTTTAAGAAAAAGAGAGAAATCTGTAGTAAAATCATCCACACAGTACCCTCACGTGTCATCTACAGAGAACATCCTCATCATTGAAGAAGTCTGTGAGCACGAGACTACACTTCAACATTCAGAATCTTCTGCATTATTCTTTTAGCATATTATTCAACCAAATTACTTCGAAGTAATAAAAATAATTGTATTATTAGTGGCACTGAGTTTCCTGTTTGCACTGACCTTTACCAGAGATGACAGGCCTGCTACTTTGAGCAGCAGCGAACAATTTTGGCCACCATCTACCACCTTACTACTTCTGGTCCTAAGATAGGAGCCTTCCATACAGATAATCATGCTAAGCTGCCAGATGCCCCAAGCCCCCAGTCTAGTAGTTACTACACTTGCCTAAAATCAGCTCTACACTACACATATAATAAGGACGTTTTTGATGCTGTGTCACACTTGCTGCAAGTGTCACAGAGTAATCAGAGACTGCTTGAAGGCCTGCTTTCACGATCAAGTATCCCAAAAGACTCAGAAACACCAGCAGCTGAAGCATTAAAAACTACAACACAAAATGACGGCTGTCTTTCCCCTAAAACATGTCAAAAGAACAGCAGAAAATAATAAAAGCATGCGTAAACAAGTGTGCTTCCAGACATTTCTGCAGCAGGTTCTCCCACATATTGCACATATTTTTGCATGCATTTCTGTGGCTAACTTTCTACATCAAGTAATTCAAAGTTCCAGAATTTCACATAAGAACTGTATCTTCCAAACTTAAATCCAAATGGTTAGTGTGCAGCCTTCCACACAAAAGAAATTTTCTTTTTAAACAACAGCTTCAAAGCCACTAAGCCTATAATACTCTTCTGAGAGACTGATTTGAACATCTGATTGTCCACAACCACATTTGAATATCCATCGACACTACTTCAAGAGTGGGATGTTCAGACTCATCCTCCCTCTCACCACTAAAAAGAACCTGAAGTATATTTTTAACAGATATTTCCCCTCTGTGATAAGAGATGAGAGTCTTCTCAAAGAAAATATGATTATCTCCCTACTCAGCTTTAGCAAAACACTGTTAGTTTACTCTCATGATCACCTGGATTTGCCAAACCAAGATCTCCAAGGAACCAAGGAAAATACAGTAAATATTTTGCACAGAAGCTTGAAGAAAAGTATGTCTGCAGGAAACAAGATTTCCCACTCCACCTCTTTCGAATCCAGTCACTCCCTTTACTGACACCATGCCTATCTCTGGAAAGACCCTTTCTTTTGTACAGAATCTTACAGTCTTACTCCCTCAGAGCCATTCCTATTTCCAGTAGTTTCATTTTCCAAGCTGCTTCCTGCTTTTAAACTCTCATCATTTCCCCTTCTTCTTTATCTCTTCTTTCCCCACATTTTCAGTGCCTGCTTCCTGAGATTCTGTTCTATTTAACGGACTCCTCCTTCTATGAAGAACTGACCTCTCTGCATTACCCAGGTCACGTTGTGCACTCACTTTACTCATTGGCACCACTCCACCTCTCCACATCAGAGACATTCTTATCTAAGTGAACTCTATTTCTACACATGCCCATGCTCCTGCCACAGTCCTTGTAACTGGGTGAGTGTGCCACCTGCACTGGGCACAGATCCTGTTGCCAGCTAGACTCACAGAAATAGAATCCCCCAGCCATTTGCCCAGGAAAGCCAAAGCAAAGGGGTTGCACAGGTGTCAGGGACTGTGTTGTAAGACAGGTCAGCTGTTTAACGGGGAGCCATGCTCAGCTCATAAATCAGAAATCACCTTTTCCCAGGGTTATGGCATTCCATGGAATGAGGTAAACATGGAGAGATTTGTTAGCTTTATCGTCTCCTTTCAGAGCTCTCTTTGATCAGCTTTGAACATCTCATTAGAAGTGCAAAGAGAAAGTATCCTATTACTTTTCTGGTTTTAATATCCTCTTCTCCATTGTGGCCCCAGCCTTCAGTATTATACTCTACCACAGGTACAGTCTCCTAGCATTAAAAATTTAATAAATGCTTTGGGTTCCAAAGCATGTCAGCAATTAAAAAGAACCAGCCCTTCTATCCCAGCAGAAGCCAGCATGAGAGGCATTACAAGACCAGTGGAAAAAACATAAATTAATCATCAGCAAACCAGGCCTGAGAGAGAGTCTTGTACTTCATGTACTTGCTCTTATTCCAACATCAGAGATGGATTTACTTAAATTAAACATCTTGCACAGGTCTGATAACTGCTTAATGGACAGCACCTATGCAGAAGTAATAAATTACTGAGTATGGTATGGTAAGGTTATCACTTCCCTTCCTGCAGTTCTGAATCAAGATGTGGATACACCTGCACTAACATGCAATGCCAGACAGAGACAAGCTCTGTCCTCAAGAGTTTTAACTCCAAGGCTGTGCACTTACCATGCCCACAGTCTCTGGCTGCACTTCTCATAATGGCTGTTTAGCCCCGGGTGCTGCTGCAATGACAGCACTCCTCTATTTCTCATTCCAATACTAATGCTGGATTGTTCACCCCTACCTCCTTCATTTCACAGAATCACAGAATCAGTAAGGTTGGAAAAGACCATAGAGATCATCAAGTCCATTTGCAGAGTACCCACCAAAAAAGGGCCCTATTTTTGTTTGCAACCTTTAAGCAATTAAAGACTAACAATGGTAAAAATAAGAAGTGATGTACATGGCAGAGCTTGCATCAACAGATTTGGAAAGCTCCATATAGAACAGACTTTTTTTTGAGCACATATTCTCTTGCCACAGCTATTCTCAAAACCCTTGGGACACACCCTGATACGTATTTCATAACTAAGAGGCCTTCAGACAGCTATAACCAACTTCAACATTTATTTATTCTAATATCATCTGCTGCATTCACAGCATATATTTTACCAACATGCCTCTGTGAAACAGTCCACCGCACAAAAGCATGGCTGAAACACAGAGCAAAAGCCATTCCAATAAATGTAATTAGTACTGCAGCAATACCGTATGTACTAACTGTACTTCACTATGAAAGCTTACACTGATCACTGCAACATAAAAATGTCCATTAAAATAACATTAATTGTATTTATTAGTACTGTGTTTCAAAAGATGTTAACTACAGTATTGTCTATGCCCTGTTAACGCAAAACCACGATATGTCCAATTTTACAGAATTTCTCACCATTCAGCACTGTCCAAAGCAAGGGAGGAAGTTTAAAAATAAAATGTTAGTCCATTTAAGGATGCATGCACTCACAGTAGCCAACATAGCCTCCAAATGCAACACCAGATGAAAGTTTGATGCAGAAAAATCATTACAAACTTTTTCCTTTACTTTCTCCCAAGGCAAGCAATTTTTAGTTGCAAAATAATTTTTAAAAAATAATTTTCTTTACTGAATACTTGGTGTTAAATTCAGATCAATATGGACTAAAGAATCAACATCATCATGGCTAGGCTTCGCGAACGAAGATATGGGAAGGGCTCTATCCATGCTTGCTACAAACACACTGATGACTAAAAAGGCCAACACGGGACAGACAAGTCCAAATACAAAAGGCACAGCAGAAGGCCTCCTTAGGCAGTATTAGCAAGACATGGTTCTTTCTGCATTGTCTTTTCTCCTCAAGACTAATTCTACATGAGCTTTCAAAGGAGGCAGCAGCATCATAGATGGTGTGTCTCCATGTCCCCTGATCTGAGGCCAGAGTGCATCACTGATGGTAGACTGAGGCGGTGTTTCAGGGAGTCACAGAATCACAGAATACTACGAGTTGGAAGGGACCCACAAGGATCATCTAGTCCAACTCCCTAGCCATCGAACCCACAACCCCAGAGCTGTGGACATAAACCTAATTCCCTCACAGTCTCACAGGCTCATAAGGCCACTCCAAGCCGGAAGGGACCCCCAGGACCATCCAGTCCAATTCCCCACCAACTAGACCATGTCACTGAGCTCCTCATCCAGTCTTCTCTTAAACACCTCCAGGGACGGTGACTCCNGTCCTCCAGTCCTTTCACCATCCTTGTCACCCTTTTCTGGACCCTCTCAAGCAGCTTAACATCCTTCTTAAACTGGGGAGCCCAGAACTGGACACAGTACTCAAGATGTGGTCTGACCAGCGCCGAGTACAGGGGAAGGATAACTTCCCTAGTCCGACTGACCACACTGTTCCTGATACAGGCCAGGATGCCACTGACCCTCTTAGGCACCTGGGCACACTGCTGGCTCATACTGAGTTTTCTGAGTCCTTGTATCTCCTCTGTGGGGCTGCTCTGTTGCGGCAGCCAGTGGCTTAAATTCAGATCAATATGGACTAAGACATACATTTCAACTGAAAACACAGGGCAGACTGCCATAGCTACAGATCTAAAATACACACACCTAATTCTGAACTGTTTATTAGCAAGATGACAGATACTGACAACTATTTTCCTAACAAATTGAGGGACGCACTGCCAGTATTTCCTAATGAAACCCTGACTAAATTTATTTAAGTCTTGAAAAACCTGTTCTGTTTTAAAGTACATTGGATTAAATATGAGGTCAATATATAATTTCCTATGGGTTTTGGAATCATAAATATAAAGCTTCATCCAGCAGTCTGTTTTACATGGTATGGATACAGTTCTTTCATTCCAGGAACCTGCAGAAGACTGCAGAACCTGAAAAACTTTGCTATTACTTTTAAAAGGTGAATAATCACACTAAGCATGACAAGATGATTACAGTGCTAACCATGGAATCTGATTTATCTTTTAAAAGATCAGTTTAAATCATCAGAAGCTGCATTTGGTTTTATTGGAGATTCATCATATTGAAAGCTTTCTGAAGAAAACAACAAAAATAGTTTTGTTTTAATGTTAAGAAGGGTCAGAGTAATAGGCATAAATTATTTTAGTGCCTTAGTGCACCAAACACCTGTGTGCAGCTTTCATTGAGGTCGCTGAATTATAGACAGTTTTAGTTTTGAAAAAGCAAAGCAATTTAACATAAAGATGTATAATACTTGTCAGACATACTTAGCACAATGAAACTTGTACTTGTGTAAATATAGAGATGTCAACATTAGCCAAAAGGTAGACCCAAACTGCAGACTCCTAAACATTGTCTCAGCAGCTCCCAAAATCTTCCCAATATACTGACAGACATGACACTTCATGCAACTGCACCATCCAGTTTTGGCAGTGAAGTAACTCTCTAGCCTGATGTGTTAATTGCATCAATTATGCTGTGATTCTGTGACACTGTTCAAAAAGGACTTGGGATAAAATATTCAGTGATCCCCCATTACTCACAGGCTGTTGGGTCTGGCCCTCTTCATGTGAGTCCTGGAATCCACGAAGATAGTGAACCCATTACGTAGTCAAGTACACCACGCCCGTAGCCATGCCCCCTCCCCTAATAAGGTCTGGAGAATGGTCCTGAGAGCGGGGTTTTCTCAGTTGCCTGGGGGCTGCCCAACATGGCTGTGCTCCAGCGAGGGAGGCGGGCAGCTGCTGCGTTTGGCAACAGGGCGAGTGGGGTGGGCAAGCGCCAGGGCGGGCAGGTGGCGGCTGCGGCCCCTGGGCTCTGCTGGGCCCTGACCACGGGACGTGCCTGACTGTGGGTACATAGGAGGAGCGGGGTGGCGACTGCACTTCCCAAGCCTCCACCGGGACCGGCTCAGGGAATGCCCATGTGTGCCAGGAGCCGTGAGAGGTTTCCCCGCGCCAGCTGCGGTAGAGGGTTGGAGGCGCAGTCCCAAAAACTGTTTCAGGACGGGGCTATGGCAGTGCTGCCCTGCGCCAGCCAGCCCCAGCCCCGCCACGGCAGCGACCGCCCTGCACCGGCCCCAGGACCTGCCTGACTGTGGGCACACAAGGGGCACCGCAGGGCGGGGGGGTGGAGGGGGGTAGGTGCCCCCCTGCTCTCACGTACAGACACACACAATGGCAGCCCCATCACCCCAGCAGTGCTTGTGCTGGTCCTTGTAGCCCAGCGGAGGACAATTCCAGCCATGCAAAAACATACATTTACACTAAAAGCACCCTGGCCGCACCATGGTGGCTCCCGGCTGGGACCAATTTACATAATCCTGAGCAGACTGGGATCGCGGTAGGTTCTGCACATGCGCCAGGTCCCGCAACTCGCTGGAAAATCAGCCACGAGTAATCGGATCCTGCACATTATTGATTGCGACTTGCAGAGGATCACTGTATCTATTTGTGGAATGAACCAACATGCCTGACAACCAGAGGAAAAAGTTAAATAAATGAAAACTTTATATGTAAGCAATTACAAATCTAGGTATTAATCAAGCGAACAACTTCCACTAGCATCACCAGAAGTTAAAACTAAGCGAGGACAGA
>WEKX01025967.1:305835-321796 GCA_013390025.1 Pitta sordida
TTTAACTGAAAGGATCTTTTACAAGGCAGACAGACAGAAGGCAATCCCGGAATGTTTTCAAGGACTTCCCATATTTCAGAATTATAATGGCAAAATGCCTACATCAAAATCTTACACTCAAGCATTAATCAACAAAATGAAAGACTAATTTTATAAGAAAAATGTAATAAAACCCATTTTAAGAAGTTTTCCCTTCATTATTTTTTCCTTTAAAGGAACCAATTCTCTCCTAATGGTAATTATACTGCTTTGGAGTAATGATAATACTCAGGCAGTTCAGTTTTAGGCTGCTGTTTTCAAAGTGCAAGTTGAAGAGTTAACTTTCATAAACTTTTCCACCAGTTTATGTAAGTTAGCTGTGATCTTTCAGATAGCAAGCATTACACTACTGCCTTCAGAATATACTGTACTACTTTCACTATAGACCATGTACCAGCCTTTAAATTGCGCCACCACCCTTTTCATAAAAGGGGGGAGGTGGGGGGGGAAAGGGAGCTTTCAAATGAGTCAGTAAGGAAAAATTCACTGTTTTAGTGTATATATCAGCATTTTAATGCACTTCTGTAACTCCTGAGGAGTGAGAGGTGGTATTGGAGTCCCATACCTAAATGATTTTTCTGAGATTGAAAAATCAGAGCAAGATATGCTATTTTTAAACAGTTAAAGGAACATAAACACTTTTGTATTAAAATATGTATTATTAAACTAAGACATTATACAAAACTACAAACACCTCTTGTACTTCAGAAGGCAGCAAGATTCTAAAGCCAACCAAAGAGTCTTTTTACCATTTACAATAACACTCAAAGCCATGGAAGTTGTATACACATTAGGATGACACCTCTTAATAAATTATGTGGTTCTGAGGACAGGGGGAAAAAAGTTTACCCTATGTCCCTTTAATATCCATTTCAAATTGTCAAAAACTTCAGAAAGCTGGAAAGTGTGAGACGTAACGAAGAGATCTTACCATGTAAGCAGGAGCTAGAAAATGCAGAACCAGTCCTGGCTCTTTCCCAATCTTGGACAAATCAGAGCTACTTTGCCTCCACTCTTCCACTTCATAACAGAGAAATGGTATTCAGAGCTTCTTAGAAATGCTGTGAAATGTTGTTGATTTTATTGTTTTTCTTAAAAGAAATATTTACTGGGAAAACCATTTCATTTTCAGGCCTGCTGTGCCACTTTACTGATTCTCCCCCGCTGCACCCACACACTTTCTCAAAGTAATGTAAACAGTTGGAGTGGGGGAGAGAGAAGGGGCGGAGGGAAGGCTACAAGACTGGGATGTCACGTATTGATTCATGCATTTCAGAAAACTACATATTTTCTTCGTCGACTGCTATAGCATACTTCAGACTGACAGAGAAAAAGTGAGGAAAACACCATGAAAGAGGAACCTTAAACAGTAAGATCATTCTGATTACCATTCTGAATTATACGGTTTTCCAAGAAAAGCAATTTTTGATTCTAATAATGTTGCCTTCTCCTCTCTTCCTTTTTATATATAATGTCAGGTGTAAATGCTGTTTTCTAACACATACAAAATGCTCACTGAAAATAGTGGGAGTTCAGCCCATCTAAGCCAAAATTTTCCCTCACTTTGGACATGCGCTTTTTCAACTGTCACTGTCATACAAAAAACCCAAAGGAACAACTGTGAAAATTAAATTATTTTAGTTTAAGGGGTTAACTGTGCCTTTGACACTCTGCTGCTTTCCCCACACTAAGAACAAGGGTGTCCTGCAGTGGTGAGCAAGTGGCACTTCAAAGAAGTCTGAATATAAGCAGTAATAGTAAATATAGCAATAATATGGAAGTAGCAATGCACAGAATAATACTGCTGAAATCCTAATCACTTGGCCTTTTTCTTAGTTGACAATTACATTTCTAGTAAAGGAGGAAGAGATTTCTGTAGACTTCAAAGCCCGTGACAGATATACAGTTGGAACTCCTATATCGCGGACCCGCAGTCTTAATCAGGTTCCGCCAAGCCCTACTTCTGCATTGAATGGCAGCCCATTAATATGCAACTTTGCCCTGCACCCTCAGATGATACCCGGCGCTGTTTCGGCTCTGTGCTGCTGTGTGTTGGTTGCCATGGTGGTCATGCCCGGGTGGGGTGGGGAAGTGGCGTAGCCCAGGGGAGCAGTGGCGAAGCGGAGCCGCCACGGCCACCAGCAGAATGGCATGGGCAGCTGAGCCGCTGCCGCTGGTGGAACGGCATGGGCGGCTGAGCCACCACCACCGCAACAGGTTGCTCATGCGCAGTTGAGAAAAGGGGCCTCCTTCATCACTAAAAATCATGCCACTAAGATCTGAAGCCGCAATATGGGGGGCACAAAGTGCAAGAGGGCCGACTGTAATTCAAGTCCCTGTTACACACTTTAGTACAACCTAGGTCCCCTCCTACTACATTTACACATCTGTTTCCAAACTTTTTCCTCCCACTTTTTGGTCTTATCCGGATTAGGTTCTTTGTACAGTTATACCTCCTCCATCACGAGGAAAGGGACAGGCCAAAGGCATTGCGAAACATTATTCTCGCAAAGAAGTGCAGGTGGTTAATATGCATGTAGGCCACGCCCATTGCTCCATCCCCTGGAACTCCGGAGCTCTGCGGACAATTCTCTGCTCCTTCCCCTTGTCTCTCTTGGCACAAGCAAGCAAAGGGAACTGTTTCTGAGCAGCTGCTCTGACCGTGTGTGTTCCCAGAGCAAACTCCGCGCTGCTGCTCCCCCCGCCAGCCCGGCCCGGCTCCAGTGCTCACGCGGGGTCTCAGCAGAGCACACAGAAAAGGGTCAGGGTGTCGCAGGTCTCGAAACGCCATGCCCGACCCGCCCTGTGCCGCCCCGTGCCATGCCCGCGCCATTCCCAAGCTCTCCCGCGCCGCCCCGCACCCTGCCTGCGCCGCCATGGGGGTGGGGGGGGTGTAGGGGTCAGGTTGGTATGGGAGTTTCTTTCCCTTTAACATCCACCGGTCCCGTGAGAGAGGGGCAGCGCTCCCAGACGGCCCCAGAGGGCGGGGGAACAGAAGCCCCCTCCCAGCACACAGCTTGCCTTACTTTCGTGAGGCAGACCCCCCGTTCAGGGACCTCCCCGCAGGGCGGGGTGAGTCCCGCCCCACAGGCACCGCGGCACCGCCCCTTGGCAGAGCAGAGTCAAACTGCGCATGTCTCAGCCGGCTGAGCTCGCACACGGCAGAATCACATTTGCGAAAAAATTGATTCGCAAATGGGCGAGGTCGTGAAGGAGAAGTCACAATACAGAGAGGATTTACTGTAGTATGGAATTATTCAAATTCATACATAGAGTAGAGGATTCTAAAACTGGCTCAATCCAATGAAAATAAGACGACACATAAAACACATACATTACCTCATTTATTGGCACTTAGCCAATTTTCAGGTCTTTTCATTCAGCTTCAGTTTGCACAAAAACTGAGCTCCCAAAATCAGCCAATGAATCTATGACTAGCAACAAAACTGTACCAAAATAAAAAGCTAATCATTAGACAGGATGCTTTTTATATTGTTTCCCACAAAAGTATTTGCATCTACAACAGTTATTGTAATGCACTGTCAGATCTCACATGAATGTGCTATCCTCTAAAATTAATATACTTTGACAACAAATTCTCAAAAACATTTGACAAAATTGTTGTAGAGAACACGACACAGAAAGAGTCAGTGACAAAGAAGTATCAAAAGACAAGATTCTTGCATCAACTTTTTATGCATTATCTATACCATTATGTGTCTTATATCACTAATAAAGCCCATTTCTGTGGAAGATCAGAGGTATACCAATAAATAAAATGACCAGTCACTGTTCTGTTTGTTCTAATTTCATTAATATCATCTTACCCAACAGTATGTGCACTAGCCAGTAAAACATACTGACAAAAGAAGTTACTTCTGGGTATGGAAGGGAAAAAGAACACACAAAGATAACTAGGCTGAAAATATTTACAAATCACTGGTATACTGCCTACAACAATGTTACAGATGAAGAAACATGCAAAAGCCATCAGAGCTAGACAATTGACTCTTACTCCCAAATAATTCACAAAGAATTATAGGAGGATCATCAATGTAAGTACCAAGCCAAAAGGACAAATTATGGCCACATTTATATAGCAATGGAAACCAGAATAAGTAGTTATGTTGTAACCACACTTTTCTTTATTATAATGTAACCCTATAAAAGCAGTGCTCTGTTTTGATTGATATAACACAAGGGGAAACCAAACAACAACCTAAACAACTCCAGTTCTAAATGAAACAATTTATTTCTCAGTTTTAAGGTAATTTTCGTCAACTTAGCTTGTTAAGTTTCACCTGTACGATTCTCAGGTTTTTTAACATTTTGGCTCAGTAGATTTGCTTTTTGTACAATATTTTCACTTTCTTGGTTTCTATTGGTAATTTTTTTTCATTTAAGTGTATTTTTAATTTAACACCTGAAACATCACTAACTGAAAATACAGTGAAGAAATTCCCCACCTGACATTCCTAATCACAGAACTTGGAAGAGGAGAAGACAGTTCAAAAAAAGACTGACCTAGAGTCTTTAAGGTTCAGACACTCAAGGCCTTTTGCAAAACACAGCAAGCAGCTACGTGGTATCAATATAGTATGTTATGAATCACTGCACCTTATTATTAGTCCACAAAAAGGAAAACAAAACCAAACGAAATCCTCCCTCAAAGTGCCTGTTTCTGAAGGACAAAGGCAATTAACAGGGGGAGGGGGAAAAAACACAATTACAGTGTATTTGAGTGGCAAGGGAATTTAAAGATGCCATATGCATTGTGTTTCCTAAATTAAGGTTTAAAGACAACAAGAACTGTAGATTCCTCGAATCTGTTCAAAATTCAATTTACCCCAGGTCAGAAACATCCTGGGAACACAACAAAGCTGGATTAATTTCTCTTCTCAATATGCACATTTGTAAAGGTAGAGACCCTTGTAAACTCTTTCTTAAAAGAGGTAATAAAATGTCATTAATATCAACACAGTAGTGACTTAGTTATGGCAATCTACCCACAAATAGTTATAGCCATGCTGTCTTAAATCTTCAGACTGTTTACCTTACTTCTACCTACCTTGAGCTATACAAACAAAAAAAATCCAAAATAATTAAATAAAATATTCTTTATACATATTATGGCTGTGTTCATACACAAGTCGGTCACTCAATATCTCAATGACTGCTAATGAAACTGAAAGCCTAATTAGCAAGATGAGGGGAATAACCCCAGCATTCTGGCCCACCTCCAGTATGAATAATTGCATCTACCTATGCAAAATTCCCCTTGTCATTTCAATGAGGTGAAATATTGCTCACATCCTGATCTTAAATTGCTGGGTATTGTTTATAGAGCTATTGGAAAAGCTGCTGCATTCTACTCTAGATACAGTTGCATTTTGACAACAGCAGTGTGGTAATTTCTACTTTTACTTACTTTGTTAGAAAAACTTAGTTTTGCAAAGGCTCTCTGCTATAAAAAAAACCAAACCTCAACTTCCAACGTAAATTAAAAAAAAAGAAACAGTAATTTATTCTGCATATATTAATGAAAGAAATATAAAATCTCTGTAGAACTCAGGTAACACCTTAACAGGTATTGAGGTATAAAAATACCCTTCTAAAAACTAACATATACACACATCAAATTGAAAAAGGAAGAGAAAGAAGTCAGTCACCAACCAGCCCTTCCAGGGCCTCAGAAACAAGAGTTCTACCTATTTCTACACCTGCTCAGTACTATGCACACCCTGAATATGTATTCTCCAGAACAGCCACCAATCCCCCCCCAGTGCTTTTATTTTGGCCTCACTCTCTCACAATCCCCAAAATTCACTAAAAAGGCTAAAATTTGATTATGATTAATTTTAAATTCTCCATCTGACACCATTTCTAAATGAAAAAGGACTTAAAACTTCGATGGGTTTAATGTTGATTTAGACAGGGGCATATGGGGCTTATTATTGCCTCACCACATCAGAGTGCTTTCTTATTCTCCTCTCCTGGCTCTGAACTGCCACTGAAAAGGTTATTAGTAAGTAAACTCCTGTAAGCTTACATTACCCATGCTAATACAGCCTACACTCCTTTCACTGCTTTAACTCTCCGTGTCTCTTAAAAGATACAGTTTTAATAGACTACAAAATTCACTTAGAAAGGTATTCACTGTTTTAGTTACGAAAGTTAAAACATATCTTTTATTTAGGAAAATACGTGAGCAGATATCTGCAAAAATCCACATTGACACTAACTGTACTTACTACTTCACACAACATCTCCGTAACTATATCAGCGATTTATTGTTCTACTATGGCAGTACAGAAACTTCCATAACAAAACACAAGCAGGAGCGAAAATCAGCTATTTATTGTTCTACTATGGCAGTACAGAAACTTCCATAACAAAATACAAGCAGGAGTGAAAAGAGCTGTAAAACCATTAAAAAAAAAAAAAGTTTGCTTTTTCTTTGCCCTGACCTTCTAGGACTGTAAATCTCAGGCTTTCTTTTTACAAAATTGTCTTCTTTCAAGGATTTTCAGTGTTATAAATACCTTTGCCTTCTACTGACTAGACAAATTTCCTTCTGTAGACTCACTTCCTGTGGGAAATGTTACATTGAAAATTGCACACACATATGCACTATTAGAATTGCGATCACTGCTGCAATTCTGCCAATATATTAAAAAACCCGCCAAGAATAGAGCAGCTTTCACTTTAATATCATCTTCTATACAAGGAATAGCACTCTTGCATGGGAAATAGCAATATACATATTAACATTTATTTCAAAATACAGTAGAAAATAATTCCATTAAGTACACCTGCTGGGGAAAAAGCTGCACACACCAATGATTAAGCGTAAGTGTGCATCTGTCATTTAAATACGCATAGCAGTAATAGCTTAAATGCAGTTCAAATCATAGCCAGTCTTGCTTCATACACAAATCTGCACCATGCAATGCTAAATTAAGAAGCACCTCTGATAAGTTTACAAAAGACAAAGAAAAAATTGGTCGTAAACTCCTCTGCATTGCAAAGATCTCTTTTGTCTGTCAATCAACAGAAAAGTATTATTCCACCATCACAAAAGACAAACCTACGGAGGCAGTATAAGTCCGTGTGTTGTGCAAATGTGCAGTTGCTAAGAAGCAAATATGCTTCTCCTCTAATCAAATAGCCCAGCTCAGCAATGCTGCTGGCTTGGGGCAAGAAGCAAATTCCACCAGCCACAAACTTAGAAACAGTCTTGAATTATTTGTTGCTGACCGCTGGCTGAACCCTGTCCTGATGAGCACCATCACCATTAGCCACTTCTCAGTGTATTCCATCAACCAATGGCAATAGCAGCATGCTACAGCTCAGGCTGCAAGGAATTGATCAAACAGGGTAATGAGACTATTTCTTCATGGAGGTTATTTTAAATGAATATAAATATTTTCTTTCTACATAATTTGCCACAAAAGGTCACTGAACTCCCTGTGATTCTAAAGAAAAATGCTGTGGTATCCCCTTTATATATTTGAGTTAGGATATAGCCAACAAACAATTCTGGGCATTTTTGATGATCGTGTAAATCTTAATGAGGTGGCATCACAGACAATTGATTAGTGGCAATGCTCTGTCTTCACATTTAGTTACGAACAAAAAGAAGATTTGATGCTCTTTTAGAAAATCATGATATACTTACACCCTTAAAATCTTTCACGAGAGAATATATTCTATGAGCCTAAAGACTTACTCTTTTACTATTAACAATAGATCATGCATATTTAGCTATGCTTGCCATACTTTGATATTATAGCCTTTTCTATAGATTCTTTCAACAGAACTCATATGTTAAAAATACTTTGAGTCAGAGTCAAGTTACTCGTAAGGAGTCTCGCCTTCAGATACCCTCTCTGTTGTAGTTGTTTTCTTTAAAAAACTACTAGAAAGAGACACCACGAGATCCCTAAAATTTAATTCAAACCAACTGCCACAAAAATCTCATGAAGGCCCTCCTTTCCCCATGTAAGATTTTTGGTCATAGCATTCCCAGGACTGGGCAATATCTCAGATGCTGGGAAAACACATGAAGATTGATTTGAACGCCAGCCTAATAGCATTTTATTAACAAAGGCATTACACTAGGGTAGTAGTATGACTATGATAAAGAAATAGTGCTTATTCTTTTCTGCTTTTTATATATTAATATAAAAATATCACAACAGGCCAACTAAACACAATTGTTCATGTTAGAGAGATTGCAAGGTTACCTTGACTAACCTTAAGTAAATACTTTCAATACAAAAGAAAATTTAGATCTACACCCAGGGATGGGTATAAGTCATTTATCTGAGACACAGCAATTGAAAATAGGGGTTAAAACAAATTACAAAATATATGTGATATATAAGTGATCCCTGACTAACAGGGATCACTTATATAATAACGGAAAGGGATTTGGATTTTTTTTTTTTAATTCACATAAAATATTCAAAGCTTTTTTTTTCGCAAAGCAGAGTAAAAATGCATTATCTGAAATGCTGCTCTTCTTATTTGGTTGAGAACCTGAGACCCTCAAGCTTTTTTCTCCTCTAAATCACTGTCTCTGATCAGTAGAGGAACTAAGAAACTAGTAAGAACAATAATAATTACAAAAATAATTTAGATTAACAGGATTTTCTTCCCACCTCCCATCCCTATGAGAACACTATTTACAGAGCATTCTTTTCTAACTCTTTATCAATACTGTCATTATATCTCATATGGCAGTGAAATGCATGTTAGGCCTGAATAGAATAAAGGAACTCAGATGTGTTTGTTCTACAGAACCACAATTTCTTGGTTGCTTTTTTTTTTTTTAAGAAAAGCTGACGGCAAAAATAAAACTGTAGTTCTGTGATAAAAAAGACAGCTTTGTTGGCTGGTTACTCCAAGTCATAAAGCTTGGTACATCTGTTACACAGACCCTACAAATTCTTCTTGTTTAGTCGTAATTTCTTTTATAAGTGAGTTTCCAAAAACAAAAAGGAAACAATTCTACATTAACATTGAAGATCTATAAAAATCTGAGAGGACATGATGCTGACTACTCAAAACACGTAAAAGTCCAGCAAAACTAATTTCCCTATGGGTGAAGGAAGCCAGTTTATATATAAATCCTAATTTTTCCTCAAAGAGATCCCATGTTAAGTCCTAAATTCCATTAATTAAAAAAATTAAAAGTAAGCAGTCCCTTACAATACCAATAAAAAACAATATTCACTCGGGTGGAGGAAGAAATCAGCACCCACTAGCAAAAGACATCTCATCAGCAGACTAAAATTGACAAAAATCAGTGGAAACAGCAAAGAAGCAAACACAATTTCTAGTGCCAAGGAGCCAGATGGCACTGCTGGAAAAATTATATCTACAGACTGGCAGCTTGATCCCATGATTATTGCCCAAGGGAGGAGGAAGAGGAAAACAAGAGGTATTTCTGTGTGACGGTGCAAATCAATTATCACCAGCTCACTAAGGCATTTTCGCATTATTTTTATAACACATTCTAAATATCACTCAAATGAATAAGAGCACTGGAAGATCCCAGTGATCTGAGACAGAAAAAAGGTATGCCATGCATTAAAATAGCAATACGTACCTAAATGTACTTCTGTCAACTGCATCACGGAGTCTGTATTTCCAAGTGAAATTTGCAGATATATTGTGGTTAACAAGTAAAAATAAAGTTTTTATTTTGCTGAATTTATTTTTGACCTGAAATTCCAAACATTATCTATAAAGATTACAGAGAAAAAAAAATCTCTGCACTTCTCTATGTTATGACTACAGTCTTTTGTGTAATTTGAACTCTTAACATGCAGGTATTTTTTATAGAGAAATACCAAGTAGCCATTTGCTAAACTATTCCAAAAAGCTTTGATCAAACAAATTTGTGGTAACCTCAGCAATTACTCTTTCTGTTAAAATACTAAATAACTAGTATTTCTGTTAAAATACTAAAATACTGTAAAGCTAGCTTCTGAAGAAGGCATTAGGGAGAAAAAAATCAGTCCACTCCTACCATCATAAAAGTTAAGTAGTTCTAGAAAACTAAAAAACAAGTTTTTCTCCCACCACTTTATATGCATATATATTCAAATTACAAAAGACAAAATCAACAGTATTATAAGAGTATGTTAAACTCTCCATGTGAAAAACAGGCACAGTTAATTTTTTTTTAATTGGAAGTCAATGACAACACTTCCATTAACTTCTTTTCCAGGCAACTGTAATAATACGGCCCATTTCCTGTATCCATGCTTGCAAAAGAACAATTCATTTCTTGCCTACCAAAAAAACTTCAACCACCTTCACTTCTCTTGTCTCCATCCCATTTTCATCTTATAGAACAGCAATCTACACAAAGCCCAAACATCCCTCCGCCTCCAGTCATATTATTCCAACACTAATTCTCTCCCCTTACTTCTTCGATGCAAAACACTGACGTACAAGTGCCAATATGTGAAGCACTTAATAAACTAATTGCATCTTTGAATATGTATTCTGAGTATTTCTACATCATCCATGTCCATGTCATGGATGCCCCATCCCCGGAACGTTCAAGGCCAGGTAGGACGAGGCTTTGAGAACTCAGTCTAGTGGAAGGTCCCTCCCCATAGCAGTGGGGTTGAAACTAGATGATCTTGAAAGTCCCTTCCCATTCAAACCATTGATTGATTATACGATATACAGAAATATAAAATTTTACTGTTGAGGAACAAGTAAAAAGATATTTTATATGAAGACTAGGATATGTCTGAAAAGTTATTATCAGTCTGTGATGTACTTTCCTTTGAAGAACATGCACACAAGGTAGGCAGAGTAAACACACAGGACAGGAAAACTTTGTTTAGACTAGAAAAGGTCTTCCTTGGAAAGCTTATCACACATCAAGAGACTGAAGCAAAACCTTTCCTCTTCCTTTTTATGTCAGCTATCTGTGATGTATAAGAACTGATCTAGAAGAGCATTAGGCCAACAAGCAATATAACATAAATAGAAAAATCTATTTACTTCAGCTTTCTGGTTTAGAATTGGGGGTTTTTTACCATACTGTTGTTACATTTCTTGAATAAAATTATGATCTAATATGAAAAAGAAATCAGTTAATCAGGTCATTATTTGTTTTTTATTGTGGATATTGTCCTACTTAGTGGTGGAGCATACATGGCTGTTTTGTTACTGCTCAGTCACGGAAGCAACATAGATGAAATAAAATGAGCAACAAACCATGTCATCTCTCCCATGAGAGAAAGGTAAATGTTAAAAGAACACAGGGGTTTATTGCTTAATAGGAAGTTTTTCATCATGATAATTAGAAGTTCAAACATTTTAGTATCATCAATTTGTACACACTGTTAACCTACATGATGCCATTTTTAACTTTACTGTTGACTTTAATAGGGCCAAAATCTCACTTAAAACTTCTGCTTCCTATCAGAAATTACTCCCTTATGTTCTGTACAAATAGTTTAAATCAAAATTCATTAGATTAGTTTTGCATATTTCACATGCTTTTTTTTTTAACTTCTTGCTTCTCCAAGTATGTCATTGTTCCTACATGCACAGTTATGGATTCTACAAATCAACAAACAAGCAAGCAGTTCAGTTGTTTGTTGTTTTCATACCACCATGTGTTTTCAACACCACCTGCACGTGGAAAGTTATAAAGATTCTATTCAGTCTAGAAATACAGTTAGATCTCCTATACCACGGTACCACGGTTCTTGCCCCCCATATGCGAAGTCCTCTATCTGCATTGATTAATATGCAAATTTGCCCCANGTGATCTGAGACAGAAAAAAGGTATGCCATGCATTAAAATAGCAATACGTACCTAAATGTACTTCTGTCAACTGCATCACGGAGTCTGTATTTCCAAGTGAAATTTGCAGATATATTGTGGTTAACAAGTAAAAATAAAGTTTTTATTTTGCTGAATTTATTTTTGACCTGAAATTCCAAACATTATCTATAAAGATTACAGAGAAAAAAAAATCTCTGCACTTCTCTATGTTATGACTACAGTCTTTTGTGTAATTTGAACTCTTAACATGCAGGTATTTTTTATAGAGAAATACCAAGTAGCCATTTGCTAAACTATTCCAAAAAGCTTTGATCAAACAAATTTGTGGTAACCTCAGCAATTACTCTTTCTGTTAAAATACTAAATAACTAGTATTTCTGTTAAAATACTAAAATACTGTAAAGCTAGCTTCTGAAGAAGACATTAGGGAGAAAAAAATCAGTCCACTCCTACCATCATAAAAGTTAAGTAGTTCTAGAAAACTAAAAAACAAGTTTTTCCCCCACCACTTTATATGCATATATATTCAAATTACAAAAGACAAAATCAACAGTATTATAAGAGTATGTTAAACTCTCCATGTGAAAAACAGGCACAGTTAATTTTTTTTTAATTGGAAGTCAATGACAACACTTCCATTAACTTCTTTTCCAGGCAACTGTAATAATACGGCCCATTTCCTGTATCCATGCTTGCAAAAGAACAATTCATTTCTTGCCTACCAAAAAAACTTCAACCACCTTCACTTCTCTTGTCTCCATCCCATTTTCATCTTATAGAACAGCAATCTACACAAAGCCCAAACATCCCTCCGCCTCCAGTCATATTATTCCAACACTAATTCTCTCCCCTTACTTCTTCGATGCAAAACACTGACGTACAAGTGCCAATATGTGAAGCACTTAATAAACTAATTGCATCTTTGAATATGTATTCTGAGTATTTCTACATCATCCATGTCCATGTCATGGATGCCCCATCCCCGGAACGTTCAAGGCCAGGTAGGACGAGGCTTTGAGAACTCAGTCTAGTGGAAGGTCCCTCCCCATAGCAGTGGGGTTGAAACTAGATGATCTTGAAAGTCCCTTCCCATTCAAACCATTGATTGATTATACGATATACAGAAATATAAAATTTTACTGTTGAGGAACAAGTAAAAAGATATTTTATATGAAGACTAGGATATGTCTGAAAAGTTATTATCAGTCTGTGATGTACTTTCCTTTGAAGAACATGCACACAAGATAGGCAGAGTAAACACACAGGACAGGAAAACTTTGTTTAGACTAGAAAAGGTCTTCCTTGGAAAGCTTATCACACATCAAGAGACTGAAGCAAAACCTTTCCTCTTCCTTTTTATGTCAGCTATCTGTGATGTATAAGAACTGATCTAGAAGAGCATTAGGCCAACAAGCAATATAACATAAATAGAAAAATCTATTTACTTCAGCTTTCTGGTTTAGAATTGGGGGTTTTTTACCATACTGTTGTTACATTTCTTGAATAAAATTATGATCTAATATGAAAAAGAAATCAGTTAATCAGGTCATTATTTGTTTTTTATTGTGGATATTGTCCTACTTAGTGGTGGAGCATACATGGCTGTTTTGTTACTGCTCAGTCACGGAAGCAACATAGATGAAATAAAATGAGCAACAAACCATGTCATCTCTCCCATGAGAGAAAGGTAAATGTTAAAAGAACACAGGGGTTTATTGCTTAATAGGAAGTTTTTCATCATGATAATTAGAAGTTCAAACATTTTAGTATCATCAATTTGTACACACTGTTAACCTACATGATGCCATTTTTAACTTTACTGTTGACTTTAATAGGGCCAAAATCTCACTTAAAACTTCTGCTTCCTATCAGAAATTACTCCCTTATGTTCTGTACAAATAGTTTAAATCAAAATTCATTAGATTAGTTTTGCATATTTCACATGCTTTTTTTTTTAACTTCTTGCTTCTCCAAGTATGTCATTGTTCCTACATGCACAGTTATGGATTCTACAAATCAACAAACAAGCAAGCAGTTCAGTTGTTTGTTGTTTTCATACCACCATGTGTTTTCAACACCACCTGCACGTGGAAAGTTATAAAGATTCTATTCAGTCTAGAAATACAGTTAGATCTCCTATACCACGGTACCACGGTTCTTGCCCCCCATATGCGAAGTCCTCTATCTGCATTGATTAATATGCAAATTTGCCCCACACCCTCACACAGCCCCCCAGTGCTGTCTCGGCACTGCTCTGCTGTGTGTCGGTGTTTCCCAGTGCCCGCGGCCACCCCACGCCGGGAAAAACTCCTTTTCCACTCGGCTGGGGACACGGGTGCGGGACAGCCACCCGCACTGCTGTCCCAGTCTCTCTAGGTGGGTAGACCTGGTCTCTCCATACTCAGGGTAGATGTGGCATCTGGTCTCAGACACCAAGTCTACCCTGAGAAAGTCCCAGACACCACATCTAACCTGAGAGTGTGTAAATCTTTCATAACTGCACGCAGCCGCTTCGCTCCTTAATTGCTGAAAAATTACACCGCTAAGATTTGAAGCCACAGTACAGGGGGCGTGAAGTGGAAGAGGGCCAACTGTATATTCATGACGGAGGGAAAAGAAATAGGAAATGTAACACTGTCTTTTACAGACAGAAGAGAGTCAAATGTCAATAGACTGATAAAGAGTTTAAGGTATGTATCCTCTTATGGCAAACAGAGTGCAGCACTGGGGCAAGCTGTCTAAGGGAGACTGCATTTGCACCAGTAGAAATTTTTAGGACAGATGAGGCAGATGCCCCTCAAGAAACATCTCAGGCAGACATACAGATTTTTTCCTTAAGGCCTCTCCTATCCAACAAGAAGGTGATCATCTTTTAGCAATTTCAACAAAGTTAGCACCATCTTCTAACCCATTAAACAAACAGACTTGTATCTGTGAATTTATGCACACGGTCCCACATGCACCAATATCCTCATAAACTGACTTTTAAAAAAAATATTCATATTCTAAGTTCCACTTCAGTGTTTTACTTCTCATTGTGTTCCATCAGCTTGTAAAAGACTATTCTGGGTGACATCTAAACTGTCTGTAAGTGTCTCAGCCCAAGTGCCTCGTGATACATCCTTCCTCTGACAGCCTCAGAATGTCTAGAGTCATGTGATTGGGAATTCATTGGAATTCTGGACTTCAGTTATCCTATTTAAGACTGAGTTGCTAATCACAGTTTCTCAGAATTCCAAAAGCAACATTTCTGAACATCATATTACCTATCAGCCAGAAATGCAGAATCGTAATACACTGCAATATACAGTATGTCCTCTGCCATACAACTCTTGTTCATATACAGCAAGAGAGTCTACTAAATCATTGACGAAAACCTAGAATAACTTACATGTACCAAAATAATAAATTAAACTATTTCCCATTCACAATTCTGACAAAACTAGTATCTCCTCAAAACAAAGTTTACATGCCAAAGTCCTGCCTTTAACCATTTTCCATATGATGGGCTGTTGCCTCCTACCACTTCCTACTAAGACCAAAAAGTAGAAGCCACCTTTTCTCACCAAAGATCAAGTGTCCAAGTAAACCCAGGCCTGCTTCCCCTCAGTAAGACCCTTTTTATTCAGCTGGAATATTTAAAGAGCTATAAAGAATAATAATGTCCTGGTTTGGACACTGTTGGGGGTTTCTTTCAAAGAAAAATGGACAAGAGACTGTTAAGAGAAAACACCAACCTTAATGAGGGGAATATATATATGAATATTTTACATATATATATATATATATATATATTGGAATATATGAAAAAAGGTATGTATAGGAGTCAAACTAACACTGGCCAACAACGGGGAAATACCCCTACCACCCCCCAAAACCACCCACACAAACAGAGTATCCCTCACTGAAGTAACAATACCCAAATCGAAAGTCCCAACAACGGCAAAACTCAGATGAAAAATGATAGCAATGTCTGGCTTTCATCGGGGAGCAGCTTTAGCGAGAAGCAGCTGGGAGAAGGCGTTTGCAGGGATGCAGGGATCATCTGGGGGGAAGGGAGACGCGTGATGCAGGAGCGGCTGGGAGAAGCGGCGATCCCAG
>WEKX01025967.1:324214-344622 GCA_013390025.1 Pitta sordida
CATGGCTGCCCCCCTCCCTCCCTCTGGGGAACTGGGTAGACGCGCCGCCATGCGCTGCCTCAGCACACCTGGGGCCGGGCCGTGCAGCCAGCACTGCTCCCGCGGCGGCACTGGACCTCCTTGCCGCAGCGAGAGGGGAAAGAAAACCCAGGTACATGCATGCTAAATCCTCTCCCATCTGGGGTGGGGGGGTGGGGCAGGGGGGAGAGAAAGAAAAAAAAATTAAAACTTTTATTTTGTAAACATGTAAAACAAAACCTCTAGCACTAAACCCATGACAAATAAAATACCCATTTTTCTGCCTTCAATGAGATCTACCTATGGGAAACACAAGACAAATAAAGAAGTTTCCCACTCCTTTGAATGGCTGTCGTGGACTTAAGTTTGTGACTCTCTTTCCAGTACTGCAAAGCAAGTAAGTAATCTTCCAGAATAACTCAGGTAAACTTCCAATGCTGTCATCCCTGAGACAACCAAACATCTCCATGTACATGATGATGCCACTAAAATGCAGTGACCCTCCGAGTTTCACAGGTCTTTGGGTCCAGGAACCTTCCACGAAGCCTGCGAACCACATAGATAGCAAACTCATGAATATGCAGTTAATCCTTACCCATTTCTCCACCCCTCTCAGCTCCAGAGCTCCGGAGGGCATTCCTGGGACTGCCCCACACCCTGTTCCACCTCAGGAGACTGAAGGGAATGCCTTTTGACCCTTCACGACCAGGTAGTCCTGGATTTTGCCCTGGTGCCACTCTTCCAAGCCCAGAAACTCTGCAGGAGCCAATGCTGCTCAGTTAGTGGAGTCAAGCGAGGCACAGCCTCCTGCTGCTGTTTATTTCCTGTCATGTCTATGCTGGGGCTTACCGGGGTTGTTGGTTTTTGTTGTGTGTGTCCTTAAACTCAAATGCATTCAAACACGGCAGAGGTGTCACGTCACTCCAGTGGTCCCAGTTCGTCACTGCACGCACCACCCACCCAGAGCAGTCACAGTTCACCACAGCGCACACTGCCCACCCGGGAGCAGTCCCAGGCAACCGCCGCACGTGCCGCCTCCACAGGGGCAGTCCGAGTTCACCACCACGTGCGCCACTCGCCAGGGAGCGGTCCTAGTTTGCCGCCGTGTGTGCTGCCTGCCCAGGAGGTGTCCCGGTCCCAGGGTGGCAGAGGCAGTTCTCCTTCCCCTTAGATGGTACAAATGGACAGTGTTTGAACACTGAGGGGGGCGAGGCGACAGGCAGGGATTATTTACATATTCATCAGTTCATTTGTATATTCATGAGCTGTCTATTTTCATGGCATTATGTGTGCATGCATCAACCTCAATTTTTACACAAAAATGAACCACGAAGGACTGAATCCACAAACAGAAGAACCGCAAATAACCAAGGGTTTACTGTAGTGGTTAAACAATACAAGACTGGAGGGATAAGAAGGACAAAAGGAGAAAGGACAGAAAATCCTAGTTGTATTTTCCATTGTCCAACATTTACTACCTTGTTTAGTTGCCAACATTGCGTAACTGGCTCTGTGACGGAACATAGCATTTGCTTTAATACAGTGCCTCAAAAATAAACTCAGTAGGAATGTAGATGAAGGAAGTGGGAAAATACCCATAAGTATGCATAAAGATAAGGTCTTACACTGAACCCTACCCCCTCCCCCCGCCCTTATTCAGTGACAATATTCAAACCTCTGCACCTAACAACCAGGAAAATTAAGGGGGAAAAAAGCTTAACCAGTATTTGCATTTGAGACTTAGAATGTAAAAAGAAGCAGAATGTAAAACTCGGTTAATAATTTTTTTGTTATCACTTGATAAATCAAAATGCAAAATGTGACATTCATATGAAGTAAATACTATAGATCATGTCAAATAATTGACTCAAGCCTGTGAAGACTTGCATAGAACTTTTCCAATAGAACTGCATGAAAACAAAATGCTAAAGCCTGTTGCCTCATCCAAAACGTATAGGAACAAAAGCATGTTGCAGGGAGCAATAAATTTTGCTTATTTTCAGGACTGCACTTTGATGACAAACAGTTAAAGCACAGCCCTTTCATTTATTCTGTTTCCTCAAAGGTCTCCAAATGCCGTTTTGCTTGCTTCAGCGCTACCTTCCTCCACTTCAACTATGAGGAAATTTAATATGAGATTCTCACACTATTTAAGAATTTTTTACTAAAAAGCATATTTTATTCATAAGCTATAGCCTATTATGATATTTTGAAGAGCATACAAGTCCCCAGACACATTTTTAGTAGTTCTTTCATCCTTGAATACTCAAGGCAACATTTCTAGACCTTCCACAGAAATGATGATGATCTAAATTATTTTATCAGAGCCTTCACTATGATATTTTTAGATCCAGTTATTATCCGATGACATACTCCCCGCAGAGCTAAACAGACACGTCCTCTTCAGAGTTTCACTCGCAGTACTTACAAAGTTTGTTCCTTTAATACTAATGGCACTTCCTATTATGAAATCAAGTTACCACACGTAAACCAAAAAATTGTACTATTTAAAAAATCCCTTTATATCATAGAAGATTGCACCATTAAATAGTAAAGTTTCAGCCTGTTATTGAACTTATACTTAATACCATCCTAAGAAACATGAAAGTAAATGAAAAAGAGTAACTTTTTCCCCATTAACACCTCAACCAAAAATAAGCTTGTTACCAACTTGAAAGAAAGTCTTAGTGTTTCAATTTTTAAGTATTTTGGTATGCTTTGCTTTTGAACTAATCAAGACATATGTATTTCCCACTACACACATTCTTCAAAATGCAGATGGAAGGGGAGTAAGAAATTACCAGATATAACATTCTTATACAATGTACTATACAAAAACCTGTCATTTAAGTTGCAAGAAACCTAGTCATCAATAAGTGAAAAAATACCCCGCTCAAAAATCAATTATGTTGAGTCTTTTGTATAGAGAAGTAGTACACCTTTCAGGCAACTGATATTAATGAGCAGACATGGCTATAGAATCTCCATCTGTTTTTCTGACAAAGCTGTGACTACTCCAGTCTCTCATTGAAATTCCATTAATCTGGTGCACCAAGGACCAATGTGAAAATCAAAACTCCATCTAACCCTTTATCAGCTCACAATAACCTACAAGTGAACTCTGCCTGTTAGCATACAGCAAGTTATGATTTTGCTATCAATCAGGCTGTTAGCCAATAAAAAAAAAAAAAATCAAGTTAAGACCAGAGTGCCTGGCAGTGCTGTTTTGTTTGGTCTGTCTTGGTTTTGGGTTTGTTATTTTATTTGGGGTTTTTGCTGTGTTTTATCCCTCTTCCAGTTTCTGTAGGGTGTCTGGACATGTAAGCCTATGCATCATTCTCCTTCCTTGCGATTTAATTGCTGCCAGCAATCAAGTCAAAGCATCACTGAAGTGTGCTTGAATTTCATTAGATGATATAACTTATGCTACTTTCCTACAGTACCTAATAAACCATAAAGAAACCAAAACACATATGGCTTGAGGGAATAACTGGAAAATTAGGTGGCCATTTGGGAACTGAGTGAACTTTTGAACCAGAGGAACAGAGAAAAAGAAATATTAAAAGGAAAGACAGACTTAGAATGCACACAGAGACGTGGGGGTTTGACCTTTTCAGTACCTAGAAAATTACATTAGCATTATGAAAAATACATATCATGTTTAGAGTTTATAATCCATCAAAGTTTAGATACTTTGTTAGTGCCTACCATAAGGTAAAAGTCAAAAGGACAACATAACAATCAGATCTGACAAAAGGCCTTTAGGTGACCTGTGCTAATTTAGTTATCCCATACTTATTGTTAAATGGATTATCTCTCTTGTAATTAATACACCATTAGACAAAGGTCACACAAAAACTCCACGATTTTACAATGACTACAGCATACATGTCATACACTAATTCTTTATCTGTTACCAGGCCGGTGCCTTCACAAATTATGTTTTGATAGCAATGTTGCAAAGCCAAATAGTGACACTTTCCCAAGTCATACAAACATTGCAGCCTAATTCAAGTATATAAAGAGAAACGCCTGTTTTGTTTTGGTTTTTTCAGCAGAAAACACATAGAGAAGGTTTACATAAAAATATCAATGGACTCAACATAAATAAACATCACCTCAATTTGATTACCTAAAAATATGGCCCTCTGTTAAAGCTGAGAGCCTTGATCCTACACAAATCAGGTTTTAGACCTGCACAGAGTCCTGCTGAACTGAATTCGCAATCATGTAAAGTCAAAAATATATCTTACAAACCCAGCTTCTTGAGAAGGATTTAAATATTGAACATTAACATATGGCTTCAAAACAAAAATACAGTATTAAGCTGTAACAAACCCATCCATCCCTATAAGAATTTGACCAAAGGCACTTCTGAAGATCAATCTACCTCTTATAAGATTCTCCTAACACACATTTTCATACATAGCCTAGGTGGCAAGCCTTGAATGATGGATTATATATGTTAAAATCAAAATGGTCTTAGACTGACACGCTAGACATTCAAAGAGAAAAACAAGAACAGTACTCCAATAAATGAAAGTACTTACAGATCAAATTTTACCATTTTCTCTATAATTTCCCTAGTGCTGCACTCTCATTAGGTAATTAAAGAGGATTTATCATAAACTACATAAGGACAGGTGAGGTAAAGTCACCTCAAATATAATAGAATCACACTCACTACATTTCTACATAAACCGGTATAAATCAGCCAAGATATTGTTCAGCAGTTATTATACCTACTCTCATAACTTCCAAAATAGGCTAAAAATTAATCTCTCATCTGTACAAACTCAGATGGTATTTCGTATACTCTTGCATCAGCATTCTTCAGCCATTTATTATTTAGGTTTATGAACATTATCACCTTTTTCCCTGATTAACAGTTTTGAGACAATTCTATAATCACGTCTCCTATTAAATAGTCATATAATTTTGTCATATACCCTTTATGCAATCAGTACCATGATGATAGTTTACAATTATAAATAATGCTAAGACTATGTTTGTAAGCAAAAATAAATAGATGGAAAGTTGCATTCATCTGTAGTTTTGAAACTTAGCTTGGGTTTTCTAAAAGCAATACTCAATTTGACTGATAATTACATTTCAACCAGAGAGCAAAAAGGCCTGGTTTTATTTTTTTAATAGAAGGTCACATTGCCAACATGCAATAAGCTCAATATAAAAAAAAAAAAAAAAAGAAAAAGTGTGATTATTATTGTTACACATTTTACAGACTTCTGGACATAAAAAAATTTGCATTATTCTGAATCAGTGGTTAGAAGGTTTATCACTTATGCATGTACTTGACTTATCCCTGTTCTCCAATAGACATAATTTTATACCTCATAAAAGCAATTTATGTTTCCAAAGGGAATAATCTGGATAACATAAAATGTGGAGTGCTATGTTGCAGGAAGCATATTTTTATTCAGCAATTGTATTTCGAGATGGAGCTGCACAGTTTGGTCATCATATCATGTCAAAAAACATCATTCACTAGTAAGTCTATCTAACTTCTAGTGCCACGAATTAATATAGATCGTTAATCTATTTGTACATATACTTAAATAATTGCCATATATTATCCATCAAAAGTATTTATACTATGTGTACAATAAACAAATCTCAAAAATATGGACACTAGTTAACTGTTGAAATATTCAATTGTTCGTGTCTTCAGAACAGTTGCATTTAGCATTAAACTTAATGAATACAAAATAAAACCACATTGAAAACAGCTATGGAGTCTAGATTTTTTTTAATGCAAACTCAAATTTAAAATTAATAAAATGAAAACATTGTACAAAAGACTGTCTTAAAGGAAGGAAACATTGTAGGAATAATTAATTTCATATTTTATGAACCTATTCTCCATGAAGTTTGCAGAAAAATATCGATCATATAAACCGTTTCATTATTTATTAGATAAATAATACAGTAAGCCATTAAGCAGCACAATAAAATTAAGCAAGAATCTGATAATGTTGTATTAACAAACAATTTGTTACTCCAAATATTCACACTGTTTTAGCCACTGATCTATCTTTAAAAACATATGCATCTACAGATGATGCTTTGTTATCCAAAAACATGAGTTTGAAAACACCATGTAAATTTGAGACAGCTTCACTATGCTCTAGGACCACTAGAGAGAGCTCTTCAGTTCCTTTAAAGGCTCTCGTAAAGGTAAGAAAACCGTCCAGCTTCGATGCTTATCTGTTTATCTGTTTTCCAACAGTAGCATTCTCACCATGAGGATGCGATTACATGAGTTCATAGCAAACTGGCAAACCTAATATATTCTAAGGTAAACAGTGTCACATACCATCAGAGGGTGCTTCATCGTCTTTATCATATCGGTCAGATGCTATTGAGACGCTATCAGGAGGCGAAGAAAGAGAGTTCTCGGACTCTTCCTGATCTTCCAGTTCTGTAAACATAAAAAATGCATTTCTGGTTAAATAGCGTGTCATGCAAACACGCACAGAATACAAGTATTTTCAGTAGTAAGGAGTCCCTATCTGAAATGGAAAAATTCACATTTCTCATGGACACTTATAGACTCCAGTGCAGCTGTCAGCGCTGTTGTTCTGGGGCTACCTTCTGACCAGCCACATACATGTTGCTGGAGCAGTTTCCCTAAATGTTGTCATATAATGAGCCTACTCCCAGCACCCCACAGTTGACAGCTTCACACACGGGGAGGGGGGGAAGAAACACACACCAAAGGAAAGAGGTGGGCAAGGGAAAACACTGGTAGAAGGAAGAAAGGAGAATACCAGGTTCAAAAGCTCTGCCTGTCCAACTGCGGGACGGAGCCACAGCTAATTCCCTCCCAGGAAACTCCAAACTACTGTTGGCAGCAGTTTGTCGACCTCTGCCCACTTTCACTTTCGTTAGACACTGCTTTGCAAATTTTTGTGGTTATTGCTCCTATGAAACTAGAAGTGGAATTGGCTTCTGACAGAACTTAAGGCTTAATGTTAATAAATTTCTTATGCAACAAAAAGCACCACTACAATAGATACAAAATCTAAATTAGCAGCTGACCTCTGATAACTGTCACGCATTGGGGTGAAGGTCTGGGAAAGATAAACTGAAATCAGTATTAGTCAAGGCTTTCATCTAATTACACAAAATTTAAGTTCTCCCTCCCAAATCTCAGTATATTTTCGCAGATATGTTTAATACATGCAGGCAAAGAAGAGGTGAAAAAAATAACATAAATGACATTGCTCCTAAAAAAGCCCAAATCAAATCTTGGTGAAGGAGAAAAACTAAATATTACAAAAATCACCAGACCAAAATCATAAAGCTGATGCTGCAGTAGACCAAATGACCCTCAAATTTCTCAAAAGCTGCCTAACAGTAAATTGTTCAAGCATTGTCTTTTTGTATATACATGCACAGAAAGCTCTCCAGAGATCTCTAGATATCCTTTCATATTCATGTGTTCCCTTTTGGTGCACTGTACTGGATAACTGATTACTCAGCATCCAAAATAAATCCCATGCATAGTGAAAACATTCTTCTCCACAGGCACAGGAATTGTACCCATCAGTGGGACAACCTAGCCATGGCGGCAAGTTTTACCCCTTCTCATTTAGTATTGGAAATTCATGGAAAATTCAGAGTCCATGTCCAGAAAGTACTCTGGTTGCTTGCAAAGTACATCAAGTTTTCTATGCAGATAAAACAACAAAGTCTGATACTTGCTTTGCTGAAGTACTTTTACATCCCCAAGATTCTCAAATATCAAATTGGCTTTCCGTTTACTAATTTAGTATGCTTTTCCTGGGAAAGCTTGCTTTCAAGCCTCATGCCATTTAACAACTGCTCTGAATCTGAACCTGACTCCAATCTATTTCTGACACAGCTCTCTACCAGTAGCATGCCAGTCATCGTGTTAATCTGATCAAAATATTTGCATTTCATCACACCTGTCAGACTAATCAAAAGTAAATTATTCCTCTCCAGGATTCACTTCTTCCTCTAAACAAAAAACCACAGAGCAGATAGCACATGAACAGAAAACATTGTGCCATATTTACAAGCCAGCACAATGATCTTTCACACTTTGATTCCAGAGACCAGTTGCCTGTCTCTCCTGCCTATATATATCTTTATTAGATGGGAGACTCCATATAAAAAGAGTAGATACGATATTTACGACCTTTTCCTCTCCTAAACTTTCACTAGTACTAGAATGCATAGAATATATGTGTACATTTAAACCTTGACTGTCCACCAAGAATGTCCTCTAATAAGCTATGCATAAATATACTATCACTTAACCTTCATGAAGGTGCCAGCATAAATTTAAAGTATTAGGCTGTATTTCTAGAGGAAAACATTTCCACAAACACCACACCAGCACTCAAAACTCATGGGCTGAATGGTAAACCTTAGTCAATTTGAATGAATAGGAGCTATGAATGACAAATAAGTAAGTACATATATGTGTAGAAAGAAAATCTCCAGAGATTTTTGGCCCAGTCAGTAACACAGAACCTCTTACATAAGTTCGCATAGTTGCACTGTTACCTTGCTCTTTCCAATTATGCTTAGGATTTCAACTTCAGTAAACATTTCTGCTTTATTTTTATAAAAGCCAGATATCTATGAACAAGGGACTTTCTAGTATATACATACATATTTAGGGCACTCTGTGTACCTATTCCAGATTGCACTGGTTTTGGTTCTCTAACAGTCGCTGGTATCAGGCTATGTTTTGGATTTGTGCTGAAAAGAGTACTGATAACACAGGTATGTTTTAGTTACTGCTGAGCAGTACTTAGAGTCAAGACCTTTTCCTCTCCTCACACTTCCCCACCAGCAAGAAGGCTGGGGGTGCATCAGAGGAAAGAGGGGACACATCCAGGACAGCTGACCCCAGCTGACCAAGGAGATATTCCATACCGTAAGATGTCGTGCTTAGCATATAAAGCTGGGACAAAAGGAAGAAATGGGAGCATGTTGGGAGTGATGATTTTTGTCTCTCTAAGTCACTGTTATGCGTGACAGAGTCCTGCTCTCCTGGAAGTGGCTGAACACCTGTCTATGCATGGGAAGTGATGAATGAATTCCTTGTTAGGCTTTGCTTGCATACGCAGCTTTTGCTTTACCTATTAAACTTTCTATCAACCCATTAGTTTTCTCACTTTTATCCTTCTAATTAGCTCCCCTATCCCAGCAAGGATGAATGAGCAAGTGACTACATGGGGCATAGCTGCCATCTGGATTTAAACCACGGCACAGGTATATGTTGAAACAAAAACAGGTATACGTTGAAACACAGGTAATTGAAACAACAACAACCATGGCAACACAATGTAGATTTGTAATAAAAGAAGTATCCTTCTGTATCTACAAAATCCAAATTCAAATTGCTCTTAAAACAACTCAAAAATGTTGAGGTATTAAAAAGAAAGAAATTACACATTCAGTGCCTTACAGTCTTCAAAGCATTCTCTAGGTGTTAAATCACAAGGCTTGAAGACTTCTGTGGAAAAAAAAGCCCTCACTAAGAAAGACAATCAGAACAAATATATAAATACATACAAAACTACATTTAGACACCTTTTGTTCAGCCTGGAGAAGAGGAGGCTCAGAGGTGACCTCATTGCTGTTTACAACTACCTGCGGGGAGGTTGCCGCCAGGTGAGTGAGGATCTCTTCTCTCAGGCTGACAAAACCAGAACAGAGGACATGGCCTTAAGCTACACCAGGGGAGGTTTAGACTCGATCTTAGGAAGAGGTTTTTCACAGAGAGAGTGATCGCTCATTGGAATGGTCTGCCCAGGTTGGTGGTGGAGTCGCCATCCCTGGAGGTGTTTAAGAGAAGACTGGACGAGGAGCTTAGTGACATGGTCTAGCTGGGGGGTGTAGGGCTGGATGACCCTGGGCCCCTTCCGGCTCGGAGTGGCCTGCCAGATTGTGAGGCATCTAGGTTGTTATTATGCTCTGGGATGTGCTCTTGGTCGCTGTACGGGTGCTAGATGGTGAGTTGGACTAGATGATCCTTGTGGGTCCCTTCCAGCTCATAATTTTCTGTGATTCTGTGATTCTGTGATTCTGTGTTGGGTTACAGGTTGGACCCGATGATCTCCAAGGTGTCTTCCAACCTTGCTGATACTGTGATACTTCAAGTGGAAAATGTGAAGAATAGTTAATAAACGCTAGACAGAGGTACAAGCAACAAACAACAAGCAGTTGCACAAGACTAGATTAAACAAAAAAACTTCCATTTTTTATTTTAGAGTAATTAAATGTATTTGTAATTTTGTATTATACTCTAAAAAATGCAGTCCTTAAATCACTTAATTTGTACAGAAGAATTGCAGGCATTTCCATAGGAGAACTAACTCAATGTGCTCTGGAGCTTTAACAGGCAACATTTCAGAATGTTATGTGTGTACGTAAAAGAACTAGTACTACTTTCTGGTATCATCCTTGGGGTTTTCTCTCCATTTCTGTAAGGGTTAAATGACATCTTAGGAGAGTATGCTACTAATATATAGCGATATTGCTCCTGACAGTTCACAGAGAGGCTTCCTGTTGTTTCTACATGATCTCCTACATTCCCACTCAGAATAATCTCTGCCTTTTCTCACTTTACATCCTCCTCCATCAACATGTTGCATTGCAGTTTATACTCCACTTATGGAGTAAGACCTGATAGAATTGCATGTGAAGCCCCATGTGTTATTCCTCGAACAGTCATAACAGTCAGTGTCGAGCAGCATAAAGCAATACTCTCTTTAGGTGCCAAGTACCTAAAAATACACCCAAAAAGCATCAATAAATTAAAGAAAAGCATTCAACTTCCACTTCTGTAATAGAAAACCGAACTACAAAGCAACAATGGGCATCAGGTAAATGTATCCAATACAATTTGCAGGCATAATTGAAAGCACTGCTGCCTAATCAGACATCTAAAAGCAAACCATGCTCAAACCAAATGTCTATAGACTCATTTGTTGGCAGCCATTCCATTCCAATCACACATAATGTCAGTAGTGCCTTGAACCTGTGCCAATGACAACAGCATAAATTTTGCATCTCATTTCTGTGGTCATAAAATTAATGACCAGTTTAAAAATACTTCTTTGCAAAAGTTATTGCACAAAGGAATGACATGAATGTGTCCCCGTTATGTAGTCACAAGGATAATTATGGAATTGATGCTCATTAATATAGTTTCTTTTTTCCCCAGAATACCATATGATTTATCTGGAAGTTGGGGTGAAAAAAGGATTAATTAATGGTTGATATTTAACAGTCACAACAATAACAAGAATACATGTATGAACTGACCCTATTCCCCAGCTTCTGCAATTTAAACTAATCTCTTACAGGTTTGCTAGCAGAATCAATATATTATGCTGTCTGTAAAAAAAAAAACCACAATGTCGCTCCTTATTAAACACTACCTTTTCAATTACAGCTTATTTATTGATTTTGGAAATAATACATACCAAAGGGTTACAGTACCACATTAGAAATGGAGCATAAAACAAACTCTCCACATTGTAACAAGGGTTGTACTTCAGTCCCTACTCCCAGTTCTGATGACTTCCAAAAAATTGAGTTGGTACAAGCTGAATATAATGAATAGGACCATATTACATTATAAAAATCCAGTTTAAAAAAATACATTTTCCCCCCAATAATGCATTTGTCTGCTATACTGAGATTACAGTAAGCATGCTTCCACCACTTAATCTAAAAAGGAGCAAGCAAGGTGCTTAAGCCAGTGCCTCTGAAAGAGAATTGCTAGCTCACATCCTCAGATAACTAAACACTTTCAATTTATTTCTATAACAACTAGACAGAATGATGCATTAAAATTGCTCAAGTATAAGAGAAATAAAAGAACTCACAAAAATAAAAAGACATATAGGTCAAAACACCCTGCTTCTTGCCATTTTGGAAGGTCCCAAATCACAGCAGGTTGAAATCACTTCTTCCTCTCCAATCTCTGCTGCAATAAGAACTCACCAAACAAAGGACTGGATCATCAAGCAGATCAGGCAAGGTTCTCACTACACAGTTTTTCAAAAGAACAAGTAGACAAAGCTGCTTTCAAGCTGGCACAGATATTTTTGAGCCCCTTAATAGCAGTAGCTTATATTTTCAAGACACTGCTCTGACCCAAGCTAGCAACCACCTTGCAAGACTGGAATCTTCTGACAGCCACTTTCTCAATGCATGCTTTGCCATGCAATCTGCTCCAACATACTCATTCTTGAAGAGCTTTCTAGAGTCCCTTATTAACATGATGGTTTTCAATGGCTTATTTTGTAAAGGTCAAGTAGAAACTCTTTAGAAGCTACTTCTCGAAACAACACTTAAACAGCATTAAGTTTACAGGCAAATATGCTTCAAGCAAGAAAAGCAACAGAACTTTGACTTGCAGAGCTGCCTCTCATGATGCATATCAGAACAAGACCATTTTGCGCTGCACTGGTGGCTGTATCTTGTGTCACTGGAAATTACACTTGGCATAGACACTTCACAGATAACAGCTGCGTGCAGCTGGAAAGGACAACACAGTGACTCACCTACAGTGAAACCTTCCAGACCTCCAGGATAGAGTGGTACAGTCATACCTTACGTACTCGCGCATACTGATTTGCATCTTCACAGATTTGCGGAATATTTTGCAGTGAATATTATTCAGCTATTCATGGAGCATGGCCTCACGGTGCAGGGGGGCGGTACCTCTCGCTCCCTGGGGACCATCACAGTTTGCTCCCTTACAAGTGTTGTGGAGGTTGCGTGGTGGGGAAGGTTTATAACGTGGTGCATACTCCCACAGCACTGCAGCACAGCACAGTCCCGTTCAATTGCAGCCCACCCGTCCAGCTGCGCCAGGAGCAGGGAAGTCTACTGTAACACACGGCACAGCGTGGTCCCATTCCACTGCAGCAGACGGCCAGGGTCACCCGCCTGCCCATGCCAGGAGCAGGTTGTCCCACCAGGTGTCCTGGCATGAGGTGCTCTCAAGCGTTTGTCCCTTTCAGTGCCTTTCCGGGAAGCACCTGTGGACTGCAAGGGGAGGATGGCCCGTGTGCGTGCCTGTGTTACTGTTTCCATAGCTATATAGAGGGAGGCAATGCAGATGGCAGAAGAGAACTAGGTAACAACCAAGATACAGCCTTCCCGTTTATGGATAAATACTAACCATGTATTTATGCTCCTGACCAAACATTCAAGTGTGTGAAAATACAGAATTCACATCCACATACAGCTCTGGTGACTACAAGATACTGACTCCCTTTCTCAAGTCCAAAAGACTCCTACTTGCTGCCATTTCTTGAAAAAGAGTGTACAGAAGGAAAAAAAAAATAATATATATATAAAGCCTTTGCATAGAGTGCTACTTTATCAGTTTGACTATTTCTAGGAAGCAGATGTCTCAGGCTTCAGACACTCCCTGCTCTGCCAAGAGCCAGAGGCATCTGAATCTCTGAATCATTTAAAGGTTTCCTACAGGTGCTCCCAATAATTACAGAGAGAATAACACCAATGCTCTATAAAAACAGATTTACCCACTATTGTACTACAGTGAAATTACAATGGAAGTGGACCTTCATCAGTTGCTATCAGTGAAAAGTTCTAGTTAGAAAATGCCGTATCATACTTTTCTGCATAAATAGTGCTACAGATTAGATACAGTGTGCAATGAGTGCTTTATGGGGAATGTGTTCTGCAAATTCCCATATTACGACTCTATTTGGCTAGTACTTCTCGTGTCTCACTTTTAACACTGAGCCAAAATATTTTGTGAAGAGTGATTAAAAATATATATTTCACTAAAATAAATGCAAAGAGCAGATGGCAAGTGAACTTCAAACACAAATATAGTTTCTAGAGCTTAGAGTGTTTCTGCCAACATTAGCACTATTTTTAGCACAAATTGAAAACAAGGTTCTTTTAACTAAACATTTTGGCAGTCACAGTATTGATTCAATTAATCTCAAAACAGAGAAATGTAAAAACTCTATTAAGTCAGAATCTCTTGCAAAGTCCAAACTTATATCTTTAGTGGAATATTAGTCTTATTTAAAAAATTAATCTAATTTGTATACAAATAACCTTAGTTTTCAAGTTCTTTCCCAATTCTAAGGTCTAGAACAGGTGACTAAGTGTGAATACAGCCTTTTAGTTTTGCCTAAACTGCTTAAATAAACAGTCAAATTATACAAATTAAAAGAAAAAAAGGCAGCAGTGTCTAAGAGAAAAAGACATTTCTGCAGAGTTCCTCAATTTAAGAATAGGTATAATAAATGTGTAATAACTTAATAAAAATCAAATTTGAAGAAAGATTAGTGGTTTGGATATTAATATAATTGTACATTTTTGGTCATAAGAACAATATAGACTTTCTTTGTCCGTAGATCAACAGTACACTTGACTGTAAAAGTCACAGTGAAAAAAACAGATAACACACAAGATTTAAATATTTTCCTATACAACAAATTTTTCTGTCTTTTCTTTTCATAAGTACCTACTTCTCCTAAAAGGTTTCATTTTTTTTCCATCAGTAGACACAAAAGATGCTTTTCCCAGCATATTTACTGACAACATCACAAGGCTTCCTTTTAAGACGATGCAAGAAAGTCCTCAAATTCAATAATCTGGTTGCAAAGACATATGCACTCTCTGAGAGATACATATATGAATGATTTTGGTTTTAAGGAGCCTGGTTCCACTTGCGCACATTCTTTTTTATTGATCTTATTATTATTACAATATTAAAAGTCCTTGCTTCGTCCTTATGGAAGGCAGAATTCTGTGTTGTATCAGCCAAAGCCCATAAAACAAGAGTTTACATACAATAGCTTGGCCAAAGTGACTAATCACTACAGGTAAAGCCAGTGGAACTACAAGAACATTCAATCACGAAAGAAAGTGGAGTGACAAGAATGCCCACAACACGTACTTGTGGAAGAACACACAAGCTGAAGGAGCCATGTTTGAGTCAAATTTCATTGTTATAAAGGAAATACAAATTTTTTTAAGTGTTAGTCACCTTCTTTCACCCTTCCAGATTCTTCTGGATGCCTCTGGAAGGATGACAGATCACAACTGAGAAGATTCTTGAAAACAGATGATGTAGTATGGTAATTATCATACCATGATAATATGGCACATAGTACAAACCATTCTTCAACTTTCCTTCCAGCTACAACAAAGGTTATTTTATTTGCATTTTAAAAATGGAGCAACTGCTACCACCAAACCAAGAATAGCAAACATGGAGCTGAAATATACACAATAGTTTTTACTCTTCCTAGTTTGTTTCAACACAGTTTCCACAAATCTGTTTCTACCTCTCCTTTTTCCCCTAAGAGATATTCTCTTTTTTCACCTTATATTTCAAGATATTTCTTCTTTCTCTGGAGGGAGGTGGAACTGACCTTCACTGCCTTCTCAGTTTTCAATCTTTTCCAAATTCTCCATTTTTCAAATGTCTAGGTGTGCACAGCAGTATGAATGGGTTGACCTTGCTCAGCTGCTGCCATTGCTTTGTTACACGAGGAGCTGGCCAAGAATCTGACTGCTTACCACCATATGGGTCCTTTGTTCTACACCTACACAAGTCACACCTAATTTGTACAGGCCTAAAGTAAGAATGACACAACCAAATAAAGTTTAGCATATATTTCTTGAACTCTGGAAATTATACCAACAGCTCATAGCACTGAATTGCATTCCCTCAAATATTTGACAAGTAAGTGCAGGCTCCCATTTCTCTTTTTTTTTAATATTCATACATGCAAATGCACATGATTTTGGAAAAATTTATCCTTGCTTTCAGAAAACAATGGCATAACTTTCATTTTACTAACAAATACTGAAATAAAACTAAAGTGTCAGCATTTGCAAGCTTCACCATATGTACATTCTTCTTAACAAACGTACTCTAACAAGAAGACTGAGTACAAATTTCAGAGCAAGTTATGCAGTAACTATTACAGACTATATAAAAGAAATCTTCCATTTTATTGAGATAATGAAATCTCATTTTTATTAATAATATGTTGCATTGGAAAAGAAATTCTGAATTTGATTCTGAAATTCTAGAGAAAGTAAATAGACTAGAATTTTCTTGACCTTCAAATAAAACAAACCAGTAAACAAACTCTGCTCTTTATAGAAAACTCTCATGCTCATTAGAGAGTCAGAGTCTCAGAAAGTTATTAAATCTTCAAAAATAGTCAGATGCATTTGCAATGAAACAACCATCCCACTTAATTTCATGTTAGTAGTTACCTAAATGAAACAAGATTTTACTTTCCCACACTTAGGTCTGTTGGACAATGAGGCAAGAAGGGAAAATACATTTTATCCTTTGCAATGGTGCTGTGGTACAATATAAAAAAAATTGCAAATTACATATTTAAATATCATTTCTAAACAATCACACAACTTGAGCTTACAAAATCTAGGCAATCTTGGGAAGTTTCAAGTTGCATTTGCCCATTCAGCTGAACTGTTAAGGCTGCATAACTCGATTTAAACAGGCATAAGAAATGTATGAGCTTGTTGTGCCTTGTTATAACATTACTTGCCTAATACCACTTGCATATTTTCACTTTATCAAGAGGCTCACTGTAGCTTACACATTTGAACCTCCTTACCCAGAAACAGACAGTTCTTCAACCGCTGCAAAAAAGTGTAGCTTTGGATAGGCTTTTTTGACCTCGCACTGTGACCCTCATACCAGCATCCACAGGCTATAGGTCATGACCTCAAGAATTAGCATCATGGAAATAAGAGCCCTTCCAGGTTTAGTTACAGAACAGAACACTGTAGCAACAAATCCCTCAGTCTTCTCTAAACTGAACTCTGCAGCTTTGTTTTAACTCCACTAGAAGACAATAGATAACCCACACTTCAGTTTTCATTACTCGCACAGTAAATCATCTCCTCTCCAGCTAAAGATCTGAGCTCACACTGCACTACGAAAACATTCTGTCAGTGTGGATCGAAAGCCAGTATCATATGGCCTCTAGATGATCCTATTAAAAGGTTAAATAAACATCACGATGTAATTGAGGGCTTTTGCAACGTTAAGGAAAAAAAAGGCCGAAATAAGTCATCTCTGCTAAAAATTTATCTCTTAAGCAGGCTACTTTGCACACACTTCCTCTGCGGGCAGGAAAAAAACTCAACCACCCTGTACCACACGTGCTTTTGCAAGGCTACGCTATTGCCAACAAAGCTCCACCTGTATTAAACTTCTCACAAATAAGTCCCTTAACACATGAAATCCTGAAGTAGGTGTCTAAGCGATCCTTCCATCCGCCAGAGCTCCGCGGGGTGTGCGGGGCTGGGGGCAGCAGTTCCGCGGCTCCTGCAGCAGGGGGCGCCCGCCGCGGGAAAACGCCGCACCGGGGAGGGAAAAAGGCTCCAGGCTTACCTTCCTCCTGGAACTCCCGGGAGTAACTGCGGAGAGAAGAAGAAACATCATAAAGCAAGGCACACTTGCAAACCTACAAGATGCCAGGACGCGGCACAGAGCAGCAATTAGCTGACAACAAGTTTCGCTGTTGAAACTTGGCGCTGCAAGTTTTTCCTTCAAAATTCTGGAGTCTTTCGCTTAAAGTATTTACTCGGTTTCTGGTTTCCCTTTGCAGCTGAGAGAATCCCCAGTCACTTTAAAGAAGATTTGAACAAAATTAAACCCAGACAGAGCCACCTTTTCTAGGAACATACATCTCCTGAGATATCTTAAGGTATAAACATACAAAAGCAACTTCAATTTCAGAAACCGTCTAAATGTGATCATATTTCAAAAAAATTTCATGCACAAGTAAAAGCCATGAACTATATTTTAAAATATAGGTTGGAAGGAAAAAAACATCACAAATAGTGGTTTTAGTTGCAGTAAATCTGCACAAACCCAAATTAAATGTATTAATAACTAACCAGAAATTTAAAAGTTAATGCAATTTAAAAGTTCTGCAAATAAAAAGTTTTTCAAATATAGAGATATAAACTCACTTAATGCCTCAAAAAAAAAAATATCTAGCATCCCAGACAGAAAATGTACTGTTTCTTTAGAGCAAAAACTTAGTATTTCAGAAACAAAAATAATCACAGCCTAGAGTTTGATAACACAGATAAATAATCAGAAGGGAGTTACGTAAAATGGCATTCATGAAGCATTCATGGGCTACAGTTTATGTGAAAAGAGAAGGATTTCACCAGAACTAATTGACAAACAAAATGCAGCCGCCAATATCACCTTTATGGACAATAAGCAGTAGTGCATGTACCACACTAGTCAATAAGAAGCTGCTTGCAAGTAATGAGCAGAAGGGAAAGGAAGGGTCTAGGGACAAGAATCTTGAGAAATGTCAACAGAGATAAAAGGCCAGATCTAAGAAATCTGGTGTAGCAAGTGGCAGTAACATTACTGTTAGACACAGCCCAACATGTGGGATTTGAAAATCAAAGATGACTACAATGTGCATGTATTTTGTAGCCTGCATGAAAAAGCAGAACACTGTTAGCAGTGATTAATGTTACAGGAGATGAGGAAGGAATTAGAAATTAAAATAAGATATGAAATCATGGCACCGCACAAATGAAAAGCAAAGGATTCAGCATCAACTGTGCTCATAACTGCAGGTTCTCTCTATTTGATATTTCATCATACAAAAAAACACAGTTCAGTCCTGAGACTAAAGAAAAAAATCAGTTGTGTTGTATCTGCAAGTCATCTGTAAAGTCCCAGGAAAGAAGGAAGCACAGGAACGAAAATAAATAAATAAACCCTGGTTCCTTGAAAGAGGAGAGAACTAGTTCCCCAAGCATTCACAACCCGAATAAAAGGCACACAAAGCTCAACTAAGATTTTGGGACACATTTCATGTCTCCCTACAGTTAGGGCCATACAAAGAATGATGTCCTCACCAGATGACTGTGCTGTCTTTGAAATTGTAAACAAGTTGCCACAGGGGCAGAAGCAGCTCATCAAAGGAACAATTAGGGGATATTACACAGGAGTGATCAGCAGAAAAACACTTTGCAAATTACAATGTGAAAAGAACAGCAAGTACTAAACTAGTTGATTAGAGTTGCAAGAAAAAGAGATTTTTCATAGAAAATTCTGTAGCACAAATGAAACTACAGCTAAATCTCTTTACTGAATTTCTAACTGAAATTAAAACACCATAAAACAGTCGAAAATCATCCTTGATATTAAAACAACTAAAATCACCCACAGTCCTCTGCTTTGTCTGTGATAGTATTTCACTATTTGAACACTGCTGAAACAAACTTTTGATCTATAGTTTTCCGTTACGTTTCCATTTTCTATTACAGAGCTGAACAACAAAATATATAGTAAAGCAAAGCCAGCATTGAATTATGCTGGTCTACATCAGCTGATAGGAAGCTCATTCACATCCTCAAGGCATTATGTTTCTCATATTTTAATGAATATTACCAAAGCAGACATGAAGGTAAGCTCTATTCAACCAGCTTGCAATCAGGGTTCAGAATATTAAGTAATTCAAACGGGACAAATCATCCTGATCTCATTTCTTACTAAATTGTAGCAGTTCCAAGAAGAATTATTTGACAAAATCAGGACCTAGACAGATTTTTTAACTGTTAATGTTTATAAAAAGAATGTAAATAAACTTTAAGTTATCAGTAAGTGACTCTACAACGTATCAAAAACATGAAGTTACTTACCTTGCCTTAACATCTNCCTTGATATTAAAACAACTAAAATCACCCACAGTCCTCTGCTTTGTCTGTGATAGTATTTCACTATTTGAACACTGCTGAAACAAACTTTTGATCTATAGTTTTCCGTTACGTTTCCATTTTCTATTACAGAGCTGAACAACAAAATATATAGTAAAGCAAAGCCAGCATTGAATTATGCTGGTCTACATCAGCTGATAGGAAGCTCATTCACATCCTCAAGGCATTATGTTTCTCATATTTTAATGAATATTACCAAAGCAGACATGAAGGTAAGCTCTATTCAACCAGCTTGCAATCAGGGTTCAGAATATTAAGTAATTCAAACGGGACAAATCATCCTGATCTCATTTCTTACTAAATTGTAGCAGTTCCAAGAAGAATTATTTGACAAAATCAGGACCTAGACAGATTTTTTAACTGTTAATGTTTATAAAAAGAATGTAAATAAACTTTAAGTTATCAGTAAGTGACTCTACAACGTATCAAAAACATGAAGTTACTTACCTTGCCTTAACATCTTTTATCTTCTTAAGAAGAAGTTCCCTTCTTTCTTTTGCTTTCTTGGATAGACTTTCTCCTTTTAGTATTTGGGAAATAAATGTTTCAACATCTAAATGAAGAAGAAAAATAAATGCACCTCAAAAAAA
>WEKX01025967.1:344741-356127 GCA_013390025.1 Pitta sordida
CACAGCCCAACATGTGGGATTTGAAAATCAAAGATGACTACAATGTGCATGTATTTTGTAGCCTGCATGAAAAAGCAGAACACTGTTAGCAGTGATTAATATTACAGGAGATGAGGAAGGAATTAGAAATTAAAATAAGATATGAAATCATGGCACCGCACAAATGAAAAGCAAAGGATTCAGCATCAACTGTGCTCATAACTGCAGGTTCTCTCTATTTGATATTTCATCATACAAAAAAACACAGTTCAGTCCTGAGACTAAAGAAAAAAATCAGTTGTGTTGTATCTGCAAGTCATCTGTAAAGTCCCAGGAAAGAAGGAAGCACAGGAAGGAAAATAAATAAATAAACCCTGGTTCCTTGAAAGAGGAGAGAACTAGTTTCCTAAGCATTCACAACCCGAATAAAAGGCACACAAAGCTCAACTAAGATTTTGGGACACATTTCATGTCTCCCTACAGTTAGGGCCATACAAAGAATGATGTCCTCACCAGATGACTGTGCTGTCTTTGAAATTGTAAACAAGTTGCCACAGGGGCAGAAGCAGCTCATCAAAGGAACAATTAGGGGATATTACACAGGAGTGATCAGCAGAAAAACACTTTGCAAATTACAATGTGAAAAGAACAGCAAGTACTAAACTAGTTGATTAGAGTTGCAAGAAAAAGAGATTTTTCATAGAAAATTCTGTAACACAAATTAAACTACAGCTAAATCTCTTTACTGAATTTCTAACTGAAAATAAAACACCATAAAACAGTCGAAAATCATCCTCTGCTTTGTCTGTGATAGTATTTCACTATTTGAACACTGCTGAAACAAACTTTTGATCTATAGTTTTCCGTTACGTTTCCATTTTCTATTACAGAGCTGAACAACAAAATATATAGTAAAGCAAAGCCAGCATTGAATTACGCTGGTCTACATCAGCTGATAGGAAGCTCATTCACATCCTCAAGGCATTATGTTTCTCATATTTTAATGAATATTACCAAAGCAGACATGAAGGTAAGCTCTATTCAACCAGCTTGCAATCAGGGTTCAGAATATTAAGTAATTCAAACGGGACAAATCATCCTGATCTCATTTCTTACTAAATTGTAGCAGTTCCAAGCAGGATTATTTGACAAAATCAGGACCTAGACAGATTTTTTAACTGTTAATGTTTATAAAAAGAATGTAAATAAACTTTAAGTTATCAGTAAGTGACTCTACAACGTATCAAAAACATGAAGTTACTTACCTTGCCTTAACATCTTTTATCTTCTTAAGAAGAAGTTCCCTTCTTTCTTTTGCTTTCTTGGATAGACTTTCTCCTTTTAGTATTTGGGAAATAAATGTTTCAACATCTAAATGAAGAAGAAAAATAAATGCACCTCAAAAAAAGAGAAAATAGTGCTGTAAAGAGCTCGTCCTGACTCTACTGTGAAAAAACTATTTTCAGTCCTATACACACAGCATAGTTAACAGACATTTTAAAGTCTAAATGGGATACATTTGTTCTCTATCTACTTATGCTTAGCACAGCAAATCCCATGGTGACATTTGATTCTTGCTCACTTAATTACGCTACATAAGTCCTAATAAATTGCAGTACTATAACAATTACTTTCCATCANTTCAAATGGGACAAATCATCCTGATCCCATTTCTTACTAAATTGTAGCAGTTCCAAGCAGGATTATTTGACAAAATCAGGACCTAGACAGATTTTTTTAATTGTCAATATTGTTAATGTTTATTAAAAGATTGTAAATAAACTTTATCAATAAATGACTCTACAATGTATCAAAAACGTGAAGTTACTTACCTTGCCTTAACATCTTTTATCTTCTTAAGAAGAAGTTCCCTTCTTTCTTTTGCTTTCTTGGATAGACTTTCTCCTTTTAGTATTTGGGAAATAAATGTTTCAACATCTAAATGAAGAAGAAAAATAAATGCACCTCAAAAAAAGAGAAAATAGTGCTGTAAAGAGCTCGTCCTGACTCTACTGTGAAAAAACTATTTTCAGTCCTATACACACAGCATAGTTAACAGACATTTTAAAGTCTAAATGGGATACATTTGTTCTCTATCTACTTATGCTTAGCACAGCAAATCCCATGGTGACATTTGATTCTTGCTCACTTAATTACGCTACATAAGTCCTAATAAATTGCAGTACTATAACAATTACTTTCCATCACCTAAAGTAAGAGATAAAGGTAAAACATGGATATAACCTTTATTCATGTATAACTGCCATGTTATTTCACAAGTTCAAGTTCCAAAGATGGTTGAGCAATTTATTATTTCAGCAATAACACCCAGCTTCTAATATAGGTCACTTACTGGTTAGAGTATTTTCAAGTGTTCCCACATTGCCTCTGAACTCCATGATTGACAAAAGATTCATATCCAAAACATTAATTCTGAAAACAGGTAGGCACAATAACCATATCAAGAGTCAAGCTCAGTGTACTGGAAATTAAGCACTTGCAGAATCACAAACTAAGACTCTAACCTGCACTACAATGTTTAATTCTTATACAGATTATACACTTATGTGGTCATGTAGAAACAAATCATTCCAGAAAATACAGCAAATTTTAATATAGCAAATATCCATTCTCTAAGATATTGGAATTGAGGGAGTACAACTCCTCCAGCAGCATGTTTTCTTCATTAACAAAAGTGATGGCAAAAGCCAACTGTAAAAGTTTCTTATAGTTACCAATCAACATACAATTATCCTGAAAACAGAAAAGCAGAAATAACCCCGAAAGTCCTCCTTGTTAACTTAAGTGTCTCACCCGTACAGATAATAACTGCTCATTGAATTAGGGAAAACATACGTAAGTCACAGAACACCCTCACACAGTGCCTGCCCACCCCCCATACACACACACAGACACACAGACACACACAGTCTATACTTTGGCTCACCCCATGTAGATTCAAACAGATATGGATAGCACTGTTTTAACCCTCTAACTTTTCCAATCAGATGAGACATTTCATTTTCATACAGAAATACCAAACAGCCAACTAAGTACTCAAATGTTTGCATGCAAAAGTTTACATGAGTATTTACTGCATATTTCCTAAATGACAAAATTAGTTGCCTGCTTTTTTCTTCATAAAACAGAAGCATACCACGCTTTACATTACAGGCAGTAAGAAAACAAGTCAAAAGTTACCCTCTGAGAACACTAGAATACCTACTATTACAAATACATCAGGCTTCCTATAGATCGTTTACTAGATTATTATTTAGATGTTTAGAGTATTTTAATGTTTTGAAGAATTATACTGTTCCTCCTCCCCATAATAGAGAGAACCTTCCTCATTACATTTCCCAAAGTAGTCCTGAATGGGGGAGACCCTCACCCAGTTCCCTGGCATTCCTTCTTTGAAAGGACACAAGGAAAGGCACTTAACTTCTGTTAATGAATCCCCCAGACACACCCCCAACAGCCTCTCTGCCTTATACAAAGCCACGTCTAGAAAGATTTTGTCCTACCCCATTTAAAATTTCTGTAAACTTCAATGATTGGAATTGCCAATCAGGCTGGCAGATGAGGACCCACAGAATGCAAAGACGCTGACAAAGTACAAAACTTCCAACAAAAAAAGAGTATTTTTACTACTGAGAGCAAAAATCAAAACCATCAACAGTTTTACTCTGTGAAACATAGCAGGATTTCCAGTGTAGACCAGCCTTTCACTCCAAGAGTGACAGTCTGCTTAAATATTTGTTCCTTCATACTCTTACATTTAGTATTTTCAAAAACGAGATAGCAGCTTCAAAGTTCTTCAAAGATTAGCCAGATGCACAAGATGAGTAATATCCTTGGCTCCTCTGGACAAGAACCCAGCAAGTTATCTGTTATGATCAACTCTTTACTCCCCATACTTCCACACTGTGGAAGAATATGGAAGGAGCAGTCCCTGCTGTTAGAGAAATATCACTGGCTTAACGTAAGGGAACATTCCTGTAATTTCTCTGACATTCTACGAAGTGATTTACCTTGGAATGAGAACAGAACGCAGAACGCAGGGCTACAGTATGACAGATCCAAATTTCATGCAGTGAACTTCAAGGCGAAGCAGCAAAATTTACCCATTTTTCACTTACTTGCTCTCCCCTCTCCAGAATGATCCACAACTTGATCTCTCCTCTGCTAATTTAATACTATACAAAAAACGAAACTACTAGTCACAAGCACTTGAGTGTAGATGTGTTTCATGCTCCAGTAGCAGTTGATCCACTGAGGAATTTAAAAAGGAGTAAAAGATAAACTCCAAAAAGAAAATCTCTTTGAACAGATTTCTGATTTAAAAGCACTTTTACTAATCAGCTACCTCACAGCAAACACACCATGTTTCCATAAATTGTTCCTAACAAACTGAGCAGCTATTTAGTATCATTGCACACACTCAGCTGTTCCCACTGAAAATACTAAAATAAACAAACACTAAAAAAATTCTGAGAAATAAACTGTGGAAACCTATTTAACACCTCATAACTTAACACCTCTTAACTTTTCTTCAGCTTTTCTTAGACTGCCTGACAGCTTGAATATCCATACTAGTTGCTCTGTTTCATAAAGCTCATAATGTTAAATTTGTTTGGACCATACCCCAGAGAAATTATTTGCCTCCAGAAATGAGTAAAAGGTACCAAACTGAAAGATCCAATTGATAAAATTCACTCACAAATTGTTCTGTCAATACAGGTTACTAACTGACAGAAAAGGGAAGTCACACCAGTCTTGCTTTGTCCACTTCAACAAGCTCATACAGTTCAAAGCTGAAGTGCCACTTCCTAGAACTGGCTAAAACGCCATTTCAATCTTATTTTCATCCCTATTCCTTTTACAAGGAGACAAACTAAGATTTATTTTGCATTTCATTGTTAAAAACAGTTTATAGTTCTCTTTACTTCAGTAATTGTAAACAGACAACACTGCAAGATTTCAATTGTTTTAAAGTCTTTGGAGCTATTTTCTTTAATGAAGGCTGAAAAGACACAGATGGAATTTTTCAAGAACACTGTAAATTTTTAGCCCAAAGCAAATGCTGTGTCAAAGAGGCTAATCATAACAAATCATAGCACTTTTGTTGTTTACAGGGTTTAATATTGCAATTATAAGTCACACTTAATAAACAAACGTACTTAGGACAGGACTACCCCAATTTTGTTTCAGGGTGGGCCAAACAGATTCTTCTCACAGAGGCACCCAAAGACCATGTGCTGGGTCTTTTTTTCTGCCCTCCTCCAGCAGATAACTAAAATGTTGCCCAATCACATTATCAAAAAGTTAGCCACTTCATCATGGGCACATGAGGTCACACCATTCAAACATGAGAAGAAGCAGAAATTGGTGATGAGGTAGGTGTGTTTCCATTCTCGTGGCAAGGCATGCACGCAGTTCCACCTCCATGACCCAATGCAGGCTCCTGTTTCAAGGCTGGACACTCATCCATCATATGACAAGGGACACTCGCATGGGATAACCCGGCAAATGTACTGCCAGTCTCACAAAAAGGTAATGGCGGGTCGGCAGAATAATTTCTCCAGCCATCAGCATTTTCCCATCTCTCTCATCCACCTCAAGGACTGAGAAAACCAGAAGTCAGCTGCTAGCTGCAGAATTTGGGAAAGCAGGCCAGAGAAATTTTGGAAGGTAGCTGCAAGCCAGGCACATTTATTACACACACACTGTCCAAAGGTGGCCAACATTAAACAGACTGCCAAGTATTTTTCACCTTTACATGGGCTGGCATTAGAAAGCAATTAATAAATTTGATTTTAAAGTTTTCATGAGATTCATGAATAGGAAACAAGTCTGAAGACAAACTATCAAGCAATATATGTCACGGCCTGTTCTCTTGAATAATGAAATATTTGAAGATTTTGCTTCTGCTCTCCCCCTGGCTTCTCAACTACACTTAAAACTCTCTCTCTCCAGAGTTTGCTAAATTGCCTTTTAAATATATATACACTTAATCAGAAACAGAACACATGATGTAAAATAAAAGTGACCTAAGTTTCCAAGATGTCTAAAATTACCACATTTATCCAGTCTAACAAGAAGGTGATCACTCTTTTTAGCGTGCAAGTTCCGGAAAGGACTGCCTTTAGAACTGCTGTACCTTAAATCCCCAAAAGCAAGGTAACAATGCTGCGTTGACACATACGAAGTAGGTATCAAGGAAAATGTGGATCCACAACAGTGTAATTAGTGACGTAGAAAGCAGAAGTAGACACAAACTGCAAAGACTCTTCAAATACAGTCAGGTCTCCTATATCGCAGACCTGAGGCCTTAAAGTTCCCCGAAGCCCTACTTTCACATTGAATGGCAGCTCATCAATATGCAAATTTGCCCCACACCCTCACGCACCCCCAGCACTGTTTCGTCACTGTGTTGCTGTGTATCAGTGTTTGTGTCGGCCCTTTCCCGCGCCCGCAGCCACCCCACGCTGGGAAAAACCCGTTTTCGGCTCAGCCAGGGACACAGTTTCAGAACTGCACTACTCCGGGGAAGCGGCCCTGACGCGGCCGTGGCCACGGCAGGTCGCGCATGCCCAGCTGCAAAAAAGGGCCTTCTTCATCGCGAAAAAATCATGCCGCTAAGATCTGAAGCTGCAATATGGGGGGCACATAGTGCAAGAGGGCCGACTGTACAGTAAACAGATAAGACATGTCTTCTAAGAGATTAAAGAAAAATTATAATCAAGACTATACACGTATATCTAATCTCATTGGCTGAGTAGTGGAGCATCCTCTCTCTCATTAAGGTCGTGAGAAAAGATGAAGCTATTGCATGTATATCACAAAGAAACCCACCAGTACAAATCATGATCAAGTTACAAAGTGATTCCAAATGAACTGTAATAAAAAATGTTAACGGCCAACTTAAAAGATTTACACTGTATGCCACATTATGCTGCACCTATTGTGGTTTGTTGACATATGATTATGAAAGAAACGTAAACCCAGTCAGATGAGAAAGATAGACTCCATGTTAATTGAAAAAGACAAACTAAGTGAATAATGAGCATATAAAAAATAGCCTATGCCATTTTTATCACCTGTGTATGACACGTATTCCCAAATTTATGGAAGAGACAATTGAACTATGTTTCAAATCACTGGAGGTTATTTCTTACCACGAATCCCTCTGTGCATTTTTTTTCACCTCACTATTTCTATTCTTAATCCATTACTACTGAAATACATACATATTACCACAGCTGTAAATACGTGTCTACTTAAAAGATGTCTACAATAATCACCCTGGTTTGTCTTGTACAGATGGATTCTTCACCATGAACTGCCATTTGTTAAAGCATTGGCAACATAAAAATTATACTTTAAAAAAAGAATGAAGTTTTATACAAAGATACTTTAAAAAAAAGAATAAAGTTTTAAACAATAATATCCAATAATATCCAAAAACAATCCTTTTAAATTTGAACCAGCCCATGCAGAAGAGCTACACTGTACCTATGTGGCTTTTTCTATGACAGGAATGTGGAGAGCAAATCCAGGAACAGCTGATATGGAAGATGAAAAAGGGCAGTTCATTTTCTGGGAGTTGGGGTAAATATAACTACTTTAGTGCCCAAAAATAAAAGGTAAGCAAAATTAAACTCATGAACAGGATCCACTGTCCTGTAGTTTTTTTGCCTTACTCTTTCCCGCACGCTACTTCCATGATGCAACTAAACACGCAGGCAAACATAGCAATTTGAAGAAAAATACCACAGGAATCACACCTCAAAAAGGTGATTCAGAAAATATAGCTAAACATTTAAACAAACTGAATAATATTTGGGTAGAAATGATCTCTAGGGTAGGAACATTGGTTTCTGTTTAGTTTTGGGGTTTTGCTTAATAGAACAAAAATGGATATTAGAATGAGATATAAAGGTTCTATATGCACTAGAGAAAAAATTATTCTGTTTTTATGCCAAAAATATTTGCAACTTTTAAATATGAATAGGTAATATTCAAACAAAAAATACTGTCAAGCATGAAAAGAAAACTGAAGAGGTTCCATGAAGAGGGGTAAAAGATATAAATGATACGTATATCAGACTTCTAAAAAATAAAGAAGACTTACCTCCAACTAAATCTTTATTACTGAACAAAAAAAACCCAAGGTGGTTTTTTTCCCAATCAAAATGACTGAAGCAACCAGTCTGATTTATACAACAGAAGAAATAATACGCCTTTGGGGAAGAAGCAGCCTCCAAACTCCTCAGCCATGGACAAGCCAAAATTTAGAGTGTGCATAAAAGACTAAGGAAATATAAAAACAGGCAGGTCCCTAACAATCTGTGTAATTAATAATAAGTTGAGAGGACTAAAAAAAATAGCATTCAACTTGGCCAAACACTCACAAAAAGATCCTGAGCATATAAACACATCAGAGAATACCTTTTGAAAAGAAGCAAAGACAGAGTGGGACAGGGCTTCATTCACTAAATTCCAAAATCTCAAATGTCATCTAGAAGGTGCAAGATACAGGTAGGGGATGGAGAAATTACATACGCTACCACACATCTTCCAGGTGTTAAGAAAGCAACAAAATTACTTTCTCCTCCCACCAGAAGTTCAACTCATGACCAGAGGACCCTCTTTCTGTCTCCACTGTTTCCCTTTCACTTGAACAAGTCAGAGAAAACACGATGGGATTGTGCAATCCCAATAATCCCCTACAATAAGCCTGTTGCCACACTGACCTTTCCCCTTCAACTTTACAGAAACAGCTTCCTCCTGTTTCCAACTAATGCAGTTAGCCTTGAGCTCAAGCTGTGCTTCTGCCTGGAACATTTCAGCGCCACTGACATGCAACTATAATGACCCTGCCAGCATGTGTGACAGAATTTGTTTTTGCGTTAAAAGATATAATATTATTTAGGTTCAAACTAAAGCACTTACAAGTCAGAAAGTTTCCTGTGCAACTTGAATTCATCCCCTGCTGTGTTTATGCCCATTATCACCATGTTTAACTACAGGAGCACTTAGTATGTTTTCCAGTAGGACCCCTACTTGTTCAGCATAGGGCATACTCCAACCATCAATCAAGGGTAACCAGGGATACAAAAATCCATATGATCACTCCTCCACTTGTTGCAGAAGCTGAAAATAGTAGGCAAAAAAGCTGAGAAAATGAGGAAGAGCAGAAAAGCATTATATTTACGAGAACTTCATACCTCTGCGGGGCTGACTGCTACCTGAATAGGCAAAAAATGGTGCCTCTCACTGGACACTAATTGGGTATTCTCAGCAGAACCTGATATGCAGAAGTGCCTGGCACTCGTAATGGCCACTGAATATAGTCACCCAACTCACATTATTTTCTGGAGAAACCAGCATGGCATGGAGGCAGGTGAATTGGAATTCTAATTCTGTTCCACCATTGATTATCTTTTTGTGATCCCATTCACATCTTGCATATTACACTAATTTCACCAATGGGAAAACAATATTCCCTCATCTCAAAGAGATGCTTAGTCAATAACTGTGAGCCATTAAAATAATATATTAAGAAGCACCCTTGAAAAAGAGCATGCAGAAGTTAATACCACTATCTACTCACTGTAGTCTTTGTATCGTGTAAGAGTTTCTCAATGAATAGTAAAGATACCACAGAGCTCCCTTCCCTCCTCTATTACCATACATCTTCACTACATGAACAGTTTGAACAAAAAGAAGAAGAAAACTACATGATTAAAGATTACCAGATCCTACACATTTCAGTAAAAGAATTACTCATACTGCCTCGATTACTCTAGTTTCTAATTTCCAAGTACTTGACTGATAACCTTAAAAAAAAGGGGGGGGAGGGAAGGAACAAACACAAAGTGTAAAAAGCAATGCAATATTTTTGTTAAAATAAGCAGGTTTTTTAATTTTAACATTGTATAACCCTAATTATGCTTGAACTTGTTTACCTTTGACAACTCTTAAAGTAAGAACTGAAAGTTAAAAACTATTGGCTTCTACTGCTAATAGTAAAACAAATGTTTAAAGATCATTGGTAAATCATTCCATTGTCTTAACTCTGGTTCTTCGGACAACATTAAAAAAAATAAAACTCATTTTCTTCCAGAAAAGCTGAAGCTGTACACACTGTACAAACACTAGGTATCTGTATATAACTTGGGCTGCTGATCACAGTGACTGTGAAAGCACACATACACAACCCTCTTGGGGACACACAGGCATTCTCCGCTTCACTTCAAAATACGTGCAAACTTCTGCGTCTCTCCATGGTAGGCTGGAGAAAGACAGGGAGAAGGAAAGACACCTTGTGTAAATGGGGCACCATGACTGAAAAACAAATCCCAGCCTAGATGCCCCTCTGCATCGCATCCTCCCCCTCAAAAACAATTCTTAAAGCACCTAACATGTTCAACAGTTTCAAGACGAGCTTCACCCAGTGAAACTCACACCAAAACAAACCCACGCTTCATCTGATCACATGCTCCATAAGTAATGCCAAAAAAAAAAAGTACCAGGGTTTGGAAAGGCTTTCTAAGGGTAGATTTTTTTTCTAAATTATTAAGAATCTATTCCACAGTAAGAAAACATGAGAAGCTTTCTTTTTTTTTTTTTCCTGGTGGCCCTCCATGCAAGTTTAACTAGAGATGGTACGATGTACAAATAGGTAACATGCTTAGAAACCGCAGTTACGAAACACTTAAGACAGTTGGCAGATGATAAGATGTGGTGAGAGTGATACATTTCAAGCATTAGCTCTTACAACCGAAGTGTTAAAAGAATAGCCTTCGAAGGGGGTGAGCTGCACGAAATTCTAGCAGGTCCCCAGCCATGCAATTGAGTGCTTGTAATTGAGGATTTCCACAACCATGGGCGATTTGAATGGCTAAGTCAGAGCTACACAAGTTCCTGCGGCAGGAACAGAAGCTCTCGAAGGAAAGTCTCACTGAAATGAAAATGGTTTCAGGATAGCAAACTTCCAATAAAGATAACAGAAAAGCCAAACTTCAAGCGCACAATTTATTTTAATGAACAACAAAACGAACAAATTTTTTAAAACTTAAACAAAAGTCTGGAAGGTGAAAGACAAGCACCCCTACTCCGAACTCTCTATTAGGTAACACTGTTGCTGACAACCCTTCCCAGTGAGGAATCGTGTCATCTCCCCGCTCCAGCGCCTCCCCAGCCCGGGCAGTCACGGCCAGAGGTGTGTGACTGATGTGACAATCCCGCAGCCCGCCCGTTCGCTCCCCGGCCGTTTAGCGGAGAAGTTCATCACTTCTCCGGCCGATTCGGGCACACCCCGGGAGCGGCTCCCCCCGCACGGCCGGGGGTCACACGGCGGGAGCCCCGCACCGGCACCGGCACCGGCACCGACAGCGGCACC